>JARBWK010001066.1:0-21680 GCA_030556195.1 Anolis apletophallus | reverse complement strand
TTCAAGGCAGGATTAGACAGATTCATGGATACCAAGGGAACCAGTAGCTACTGAAATGGACATCCAAGTGCCACCTCTGTGTTGATGGAGGCAGGCAGGATTTCCCCAGGTACTGGTTGTGGGGGGTCGGGAGCAGGTCAGGGTTTTGCCCTCCTTTCTGCTCGAGATCCCCGTGTACAACTGGGGGCCACTGTGTGACACAGAATGCTGGACTAGATGGGCTGAGGCCCGATTCAGCATGGCTCTTCTTATGTTCTTATGTTCTTATGTGGACTCGAAGTCCTTCTGATCTTGTCCTATTAATGCCTTACTCCCCACTCCCTTCGCTATTATATGTAAATTTTGTGATATGTTGTTGTTTTCTGGTTTGCTCAAACTATGTAAACCGCTCCGAGCCCTCGGGAAGTGGAGGCATAAAAGTTTGAATAAATAATAAGAAATAATAATAATAATTTCAAACCTGGGCAGCTGGTGCTCGTCTAACCCTGTAAGGTCAACCATCTAAGAGAAGGAAACTCTAATCAAACCTACAGCCTGAGGACCTCGCTGCCATCGTCCAAGCTTGCTAGGCCCCGGCAGACGAACCTTTGGTTTAAAGGGTGAGGCCAGTTCTGTGCACGCTGTGCTCCACCAGAAAAATCCATTGCACAGGCTCGAAGGACACATCCAACTTCCGAAAAAGCTCTGTAGCGATAGGCGAGGGATGAAACGGCAGGTGTAAAGATGCACTGGAAGCTGCAGACCCAACCCTGCCTGTTCAGGACTTTGGTCGCTTGAGACTGACCCGGGAGATGACAGTCTTGTTCGGCAGCATCCTGAACGACCAAGCAGCCTTTTTAAAGGAGAGCACTGCTTGCTCCGTATGGAGAGGGGCCTAGAAAAGGTGGCCTAACGAAAGCTCATCTCCATCTACCTGGTTGGCTAGCCGCGGCCAGCGGGTATCTTCTGATGCGGTCGAACAAAGACAAAGAAACAAAGGCCAACACCTGCCTGCAAAGGTGCCAATAGACTGACACTTGCATGCTGGAACATCAGAACCATGCAAGATTCTGCAGATAGTGGACGTCCTGAGCGTCGTTCTGCTCTAATAGCCCATGAACTATCACGGCTTAACATTGACATCGCTGCTCTTAGTGAAGTTCGTCTCCATGAGGAAGGCAGCCTTAAAGAACACGGTGCCGGCTACACTCTCTACTGGTCTGGCAAACCCAAAACTGAGAAACATCTTTCAGGAGTAGGCTTTATGATTAAAAATTCCATCGCCTCTAAACTCGAGACGTTGCCGACAGGTCACTCTGATCGCATTATCTCCTTACGCCTCCCACATGCTGTTCTCTTCAGTATATATGCCCCAACTATGCAAGCTGACCCTGTGGAGAAAGACAAATTCTACTCAGACCTACGCCACCTCATACAAAAGGTCCCTGCAGAAGATAAAATCATTATCCTTGGTGATTTCAATGCCAGAGTAGGAAGAAACTTTGAAGCCTGGAAAGGTGTATTAGGCAAGCACGGTGTTGGAAACTGTAATGATAATGGACGCCTTCTGCTAGAGTTTTGTGCAGAACAGCAGCTGACTATTACAAACACCATCTTTCAGCAGAAAGATAGCCTGAAGACCACCTGGATGCATCCCCGATCCAAGCAGTGGCACCTCATTGACTATGTTTTAGTGCGCCAGAGAAACATTCGTGATGTCCGTCATACTCGAGTGATGCCCAGTGCAGAATGTCAAACAGACCATTGCCTTGTAAGATGTAAACTAAATCTACACCTTAAGCTCAAACCAAAGAGGGGGCATCTTAAAGAGGAGACTCCAAGTCAACAATCTTCAACAGGCTGTTGTGAGAGACAACTTCCAGGCAAATCTGCACACAAAACTTGAAGACCACCCTACAGATCCTTCTCCTACAGCGCTTTGGCAACACATCAAAAACAGTATCCTGCAGTCTGCTGAAGAATCCCTAGGATTCTCCCTCAAGAAAAACCAAGACTGGTTTGATGAAAACAACCAAGAGATCCAGGAGCTGTTGGCAAAGGAGAGAACCGCTCACCAGGCATACCTCGCCCAGCCATCTTGCCATGTCAGAAAAACAGCCTTCCGTCTCGCATGTAGTAAACTCCAACAAAAACTCAGAGACATTCAGAACAAGTGGTGGATTGATTTATCAGAAAAGACACAACGCTGTGCAGATCTCGGTGATCACAGAGGTTTTTATGAAGCTCTCAAAGCAGTGTTTGGACCTACTTATCAGGTCCAAAGCCCCTTATACAGTACAGATGGTCAAACAGTAATTACTGATAAAGCCTCCATCCTGAACCGATGGGCTGAACATTTTCAGAGTCTCTTCAATGCCAGCCGAGTAGTCCAAGGTTCGACTATCCAACACATGATACAACAACCAATGGAAAATGAACTGGACACAGCTCCCACTCTGGAAGAGACCATTGAGGCCATACAGCAGTTGAAAAATGGCAAGGCAGCCGGGATCGATGGAATCCCACCTGAAGCTTGGAAACAGGGAGGCCATGCACTTCATGCTAAATTCCACGAGCTCCTTGTGAGTTGCTGGGAAAAAGGTGAACTGCCATCAGATCTCCGAGATGCAGTTATCATCACCCTGCATAAGAAAAAAGGAACAACATCCGATTGCTCAAACTATCGAGGTATAACACTGAACTGAACTGAACTGACTTTATTATTTCTGAGTCGCCCTCCACGTTAGTGCTCCGGGCGACTTACACACAGCAATTCAACAATTAAAATGATAGAATATTGCTCTCCATTGCTGGAAAAATCCTTGCAAGGAGACTCCTGAACAGATTAGTTCCGGCTATTGCAGAAGAACTTCTCCCGGAAAGCCAGTGCGGCTTCAGAGCTCATAGGAGCGCCACAGATATGGTTTTTGCCCTTAGACAACTGCAAGAGACATGTCGAGAGCAGAACAAAGGACTCTATGTCACATTTGTTGACCTCACCAAAGCCTTCGACACTGTGAGCAGGAAAGGTCTGTGGCAGATCCTGGAACGTCTAGGACAGGGGTGCTCACACTTTTTCAGCATGGGAGCTACTTATAAAACAACCAAGTCTCAAAGGTCACCTACACCAGGGATGGGCAATTATTTTTTCCAAGGGGCCACACGAGAGCCAAAAAATATTATGGAGGGCCGCACCTAAAGACTGAACTACATTCTAATGTATTTATTTATTTATTTACTATATTTACTATATAATACACATCATTAATATTAACATATTAATATATCAAGAAATATTCATATATTATTAGTACTAATATCATAATTATATTATTTATTATACTATTATAATGAAATTATTATACAATAACAATAAAAACCACTAAAATAAAATAAAATAAAATTCAAGAAGACTGCTGTTTTAATCTGTTTGCGTTTTAACCCTTTGTTGTGTGCATTGGCTCTTGTGAGCCGCCGCGAGAGTCGGCGGCATAAAAGCCTCAATAATAAATAAATAAATAAATAAATAAATAAGGTGCGAACCAAGATGAAGGCTGACATCCGGGGAGATAGCACAGTGGTACACAGCTGTGCTTGCAACCTGAAGGTTGCTGGTTCAATTCCCCGAGCTGGCTTGGATGACCAGCTAATAACAATATATGAGCCTAGTCCACTGCCCACCCAAGCAGTTCAACACCAATGGGGACCATTATATAAAATAATGGGGAAGGGCTTTTACAGACCTACAATGTCTGAAAGTTTCGGCTGGCCAGCGAGGTGAATTGCGGAAGAGGGAGAAAAAACCAGAAGGCTCCCGTCATGAGGATGGAACAACAGCACCCCTGGTGATGCAAAGACGCATAACAACAATGACGTAATTGGAGCAGTGACATCCTGGATGACCCTGTATGACGCACACCTGCATGTCCCGTTACCCTGTGACGCAGCCAAGAAAGAACCCTTCTATAAACTGCACTGTACTGTCTATGTGTAACCTGTACTGTCTATGTGTAAAACTGTACGTCTCCGACAGGGATTGTCTGTCGTATATGTATTGTAATCCGCACTGAGTCCCCTTCGGGGTGAGAAGAGCGGAATAGAAATAAACAGTATTATTATTATTATTTATCCTGAAGAGAGGAAGGATCCCAAGATGGAATGGCCCAATGGACCCAGCCCAGAGGATGGCCAAGCGGGCCCGGCGTGTGTGTGTGTTTTCTTCTTTTCCTCTCCTTCCTTTTTTCTCCTCTTTCCTTCCCCCTTTCTTTCCTTCCTCTTTCCCCCTTTCTTACTTTCCAACCTTCCTTCTTTCTTTTGTTTTCTGTCTTCTCTCCTTCCTTCCTTTTTGTTGCCTTTCTTTCTTCCTTCCTCATCTTTCCCTGTGTTCTTCCTTTCTTTCCCTCTTTCCTTCCTTCTTTTCCTCCCCCCTTCCCTCCTCCATTCTTCTTCATTTCCCTTTTACTTTCCTTTTCCTATGTTCCCTCCTTTCTTTCCCTCATTCCTTTTCCTCTCACCTTCCTCATCTTCCCTTCTTCTCTCCCTTCTTTCCCTCGTTCCTTCCTTTTCCTCTCACCTTCCTTCTCTTCCCTTCTTCTCTCCCTTCTTTCCCTCGTTCCTTCCTTTTCCTCTCTCCATTATTTCCTTCTTCTCAACTTTCTTTCCCTCTTCCTTTCCTTCCTCCACTTTCCCTCTTCCTTCCTTCCTTTCCTTCTTTCGTCCCTCCCTTTCCCCCTCCTTTCTTTCTTTCCCTCGTTCCTTCCTTTTTCCCCTTTCCTTCCTCCTCCCTCTCTCTTTCCTCCTCCCCTCCCTGCAGGGGCTGATCGGCATGGCGAACCGGAAGACTTCATCGTCTTTCGGGTTGCCATGGCGATGAGCCCCTCGGATTGCTCGGGCTCTCCCAGTGCCGGCGAGAGCAAGCCCAAGCCGGGGAAACAAGCTCCCTGCCTGGCCTGGCTGCTGCTGGCACTGGGAGAGCCTCCCAGTGCCGGTGAGAGCAAGCCCAAGGGAAACGGCGGGGCGGCTGCTGCTGCGAGCCCTCTCGCCCACTCGGGCTCTCCCAGCGCCAGCAGCAGCCAGGCCAGGCAGGGAGCTTGTGTGCAGGCGGCGCGGTGGCGAGGAGCAATGAGCGATTGACCAGGTCAGGGCCTGAAGATCACCCGGATAAGGCCCAAAGATCACCCGGTCGATCGCGATCGACGTTTTGAGCGCCCCTGATCTAGGATGTCCCCCCAAATTCCTCAAAATGATTATCCTGCTCCATGGGGGCCAGCGTGGTCAAGTCAGATATGGCGATGCTCTCTCGGAGCCCTTTCTCATAACTAACGGAGTGAAACAAGGTCATGTTCTTGCACCAACACAATTTGCAATCTTCTTCAGCATGATGCTCCAAAGGCAGACCTCGAAGAAGAAGAAGAAGGCATATATATATATATATATATATATATATATATATACACACACACACACACACACACACACACACACTAGCTTGGGACCGGCGGTGCCCGTGTCATTTGAGAAGTGCAGCAGGATGTAGAGTGGGTCATGGGGGCTCTGTGTGCCAAGTTTGGTCTTGATCCATCATTATTGGGAGTTGCAGTGGTATCATGAAATTACTGAAGGTAGTGGAAGTCCCATCATCTCTGGTCCACCCCCCCCAAAGTGTAGTAGGATGTAGATTGGGTCATGCGGGCTCTGTGTGCTAAGTTTGGTCTGTATTGGTGAATGGATGAGGGATGCATTGTTTTTAGGAAGTGAGTGAAGGTACTTCAAGTCCCATCATCCATGGTCCGCCTCACAGAAAACTGCACCAGGATGTAGAGTGGGTCATGAGGGCTCTGTGTGCCAGGTTTGGTGTTGATCAGTCATTGGATTAGGTTTGTAGCAGGCTTAGAAAGTGAGGGAAGGTACTGCAAGTCCCATCATCCATGTTCTGCCCAACCCCCAAACTTCAGTAGGGTGTAGAGTGGGTCACTGGGGCTCTGTGTGCCAAGTGTGGACTTTCTCGGTGTTTGTTGGGGGCCGCAGTTGTCTGTGGGAACAGAGGGTGTGAAAGTACTACAAATTCCATAATCCATTGTCAGTCCTCCCCCGAACCTCACCAGGACGTGAAGGTAGTCATGGGGGTTATGTGTGCCAAGTGTGGTCTCGATCAGTAATTGGATGAGGGTCGCAGCGGACTTGGGAAGTGAGGAGAGGTACTTCAAGTCCCATCATCCATGGTCCACCCCTCTCCAAACTGCACCAGGATGTATAGTGGATCATGAGGGCTCTGTGTGGCAGGTTTGGTGATGATCAGTCATTGGATTAGGTTTGTAGCAGTCTTGGAAAGTGAGGGAAGGTACTGCAAGACCCATCATCCATGTTCTGTCCCCTTCCAAACTTCAGTAGGATGTAGAGTGGGTCACTGGGGCTCTGTGTGCCAAGTGTGGTCTTTATCAGTGTTTGTTGGGGGCCACAGTGGTCTGTGGGAACAGAGGGGTGTGAAAGTACTACAAATCCCATCATCCATTGTCAGTTCTCCCCCAAACCTCACCAGGACGTGAAGACAGTCATGGGGGTTATGTATACCAAGTTTGGTCTCGACCAGTGATTGGATGAGGGTTGCAGCGGACTTGGGAAGTGAGTAGAGGTACTTCAAGTCCCATCATCCATGGTCCACCCTCCTTTGATCTGCACCAGGATGTAAAGTGGGTCATGAGGGCTCTGTGTGACAGGTTTGGTGTTGATCAGTCATTGGATTAGTTTTGTAGCAGTCTTGGAAAGTGAGGGAAGGTACTGCAAGACCCATCATCCATGTTCTGGCCCTCTCAAACTTCAGTAGGATGTAGAGTGGGTCACTGGGGCTCTGTGTGCCAAGTGTGGTCTTTATCAGTGTTTGTTGGGGGTCACAGTGGTCTGTGGGAACAGAGGGGAGTGAAAGTACTACAAATCCCATCATCTATTGTCAGTCCTCCCCCAAACCTCACCAGGACATGAAGGCAGTCATGGAGGTTATGTATGGCAAGTTTGGTCTCGATCAGTGATTGGATGAGGGTTGCAGCGGACTTGGGAAGTGAGTAGAGGTACTTCAAGTCCCATCATCCATGGTCCACCCTCCTCCGAACTGCACCAGGACGTAGAGTGGGTCATGGGGGCTGTGTGTGCTAATTGTGGTCTGTATTGGTCCTTTTTGGTGGCCTCAGTGGTCTGTGGGAACCAAAGTGTTGGAAAGTACTACAAATCCCATAATCCGTGGGTCATGTCCCCCGACCCGCACCAGGACATAAAGGGGGTAAGGGGGGTTATGTATACCAAGTTTGGTGCAGGTCCATCACCCGCGCTGGTCGCTGTGGCCTGTGAAAGTGGCTGCCACATAACCGCCCTTCTGCCCTCCGCACACATCTATATATATAAAAAGAGAGTGGTCGTGGTACCCGGCAAATAGGCGCGAAAACTACATGTCCAAGACCCACGAAACTCGCCAGACCACTGACCCATACCCCGAGGTCCCTATAGGGCCCACAAAAACACCCGAAACACAACCCTCCACCCTCTAAAAGACCCCAAAAAAAACCTTCCCCGCATGCACAAACGGCGCAAGGCGGCGGCCGCGGCAACGCCCCGCCCCTCCTCCTCCTCCAACACACCCTCCCACCCTGCCTCCCCTTGGCCCCGCCCCTCCTCCTCCCTCCCACCTCCACGCCCCAAGACATTACCCCACCCGCGCCGCCGCCGCCATGCCCACCTCCTCCGCCGATACCAGGCTGCTCCTCAAGCCGGGACGCGCGGGCGCCGCCTTCTCCGCAGCGTACTTGCCCTTTCTTGGCGACTGCCATCTGGATCTAAACCCAGGCCAGGATGGCAGCCGCTGAGGAAAGCCAAGGACGCGGCGGAGAAGGCGCCACGGCGCGCTTGTCGCCTTCCCCGACGCATCCTTACCCTTCCTCGGCGACTGCCATCCGGTTCTGGACACAGCCCAGGATGGCAGTCGCCGAGGAAGGCCAAGGATGCGTCGGAGAAGGCGGCCACAGCGGCGCCCGCACAACCAGGGTCCATGGGGCGCCTGGGAAACGATGGAGGAGACGACTACGGACAAGGAACTACACTTCCCAGAAGGCTCCGCGCCTCTCACTGGGAAGCAGGGGCGGAGCTTTCTGGGAACTGAAGTCCCATGCCCATATCCGCCTCCTCCTCCAACTCCCAGTCTCCCAAGCGTTCCCGGACCCAACCGACGCGGCATGGGACCACGGAGGAAGCCAAGGAGGCGCCGCACCCGTCCTCCTCGCAAAGGTCCCCCTTCGGCACCACCTTCGCCAGGGAAGTGACGAGAAGAGTGACGAGGGAACGCCCCACCTCCCTGCCACTCCCGGAAGACGAGGCCGAAGGGAGAAACACCGCGCAACAAACTACCTCCTACCCAGGGTCCCCCATCGCATCCCCCCACAGTAAAAAATAAAAGGTTATTCTTCTTGCAATTCACACACATACACACACACATATACACCCAAACAGACACATAAAACACACACAAAACACTTAGTCACATCACTACCAACCCATACATACCCAGACTTCCACACATCTCCTAAATAGGGCACAGCAACGGGTGCCGGGTTCAGCTATACACATATATACACACAACCCCCCCCCAAACACACACATATATACAGACAAACATACACATATAAACACACACAAAACACATACATCATTTCCAGCCCTTACATGCCCAGACTTCCTCACATCTCCTAAATAGGGCACAGCAACGCGTGCCGGGTTCAGCTAGTACATACATACAAACATTCCGCTTTATAAAGGTATACAGATACAGATACACACACACACACACACACGCTATCATACTGATAGCAGCTTGTTCAACTTAAGCCGCCTGAGGGCTCGCACTAAGACTCTAAACCAGGGGTGCTCATTATGGTGATCGGGAGCACCTAGGTGATCTTCGGCCCTCTTTCAGGTGATCTTTGGGCCTCACCAGCCGGATGGCGCGCTCCTGCCATGCTATATCTGGCTGGAGCGCTGGCGGGTGCCCTCCTGCTGCGTGCGTGGGAGGGGCCTGCTGTGCACGCAAGAAGCAGGATGGGATGGGGACTTCCTGCTTCGCGAAAGCACGCAGCAGGAAGGAGGAAGGCAATGAAGACATTAAGAGAGAGCGCGCGCACAGGCAAGGAGGATCCCCTTCCCGGGTGCGCGCGGCGGTGTGTTCATGGGCAGGCAAGAAAGAAGCCCCGCGCAAACGGAAGGCTGCAGTAGGAGCGTACGCGCGCGTGTGCGTGCACACGCTAACATGCACAACAGGTGATCTTTTCAACTTGATTGTTCATATGGTAGCTCGCATGATGAAAAAGTGTGGGCACCCCTGCTCTAAACTATCTAGTCCCTGAGCTGCTTTTTACTGACCATGCTGCCCTTGTCGCCCACACAGAAGCGGCCCTGCAGCGCCTCACATCGTGCTGTTGCAGACCGGCCGGGAACCAGGGCCATTTAAATATTCACACAACCACGGCTGGAAATAACAGTCTATTTATTGAAGTAAACAATGTCCAAAAAAATAGCAGTAAACATGAAAATAGCCAAGGCAAAAAGCATTCGAGAAAATCCCAGGAAATGTCCCTAAAGCCTCAGGCTAATTAAGCTGAAAGGTCTCTGGATATAAACCCACTCAGAAGCAACAGAACTTATTTATTTATTTATTTATTTATTATTATTTCAGGATTTTACCCCGCTCTTCTCAACCCCGAGGGGGGACTCAGAGCGGCTTACAGCAGGCACAATTCGATGCCACATCAACAGCGTAAAACCCCAAACCCCACAACCCATTAAAACATTAAGGCATTAAAATACAATCCCTCAACACATCTACAATCATTCCAATTAAAACAGTATTCAACCCTAGAAACATTGACCCTCTTCCTCCCTCCCATTAAAATTCCGTCACATGCTGCCTAGTGCTGGTGAGGGAATGCCTGATCCCAGAGCCAGGATTTCACCTTCTTCCTGAATGTCAGGAGGGATGAGGTGGACCGTATCTCTGTAGGGAGCGCATTCCACAGGCGGGGGCCACCACCGAGAAGGCCCTGTCCCTCGTCCCCACCAACCGCATCTGAGAGGTCGGCGGGAGCGAGCAGGGCCTCCCGGATGATCTTAGGTTACGGGATGGGACGTAGCGGCCGATGCGTTCGGACAAGTAAGCTGGGCCAGAACCGTATAGAGCTTTAAAGGTCAAAACCAGCACTTTGAATTGAGCCCGGAATGGACAGGCAGCCAGTGGAGCTGACACAGCAGGGGGTAGTGTGCTCCTGTATGTAGCTCCCGTTAGTAGTCTGGCTGCCGCCCGCTGGACTAATTGCAATTTCGAACTGTCTTCAAAGGCAGCCCCACGTAGAGTGCGTTGCAGTAATCTATTCGGGATGTGACCAGAGCGTGGACGACCGTAGCCAGATCAGACTTCCCAAGGTACGGCGCAGCTGGCGCACGAGTCTCAACTGTGCAAAAGCTCCCCTGGCCACCGCTGAGACCTGGGGTTCCAGGCTCAGCGCTGATTCCAGGATCACTCCCAAGCTGCGAACCTCGTCTTCAGGGGAGTGTAACCCCGTCCAACACAGGCTGTAACCCTATACCCTGTTCGGCCTTCGACTGACCAGGAGGACCTCTGTCTTGTCTGGATTTAGTTTCAATTTGCTAGCCCTCATCCAGTCCGACACAGCAGCCAAGCACCGGTTCAGGGTCTGGACAGCCTCCTTGGTGACAGGTGGGAAGGAGTGACAGATCTGGACATCATCTGCGTACAGATAACACCTTACTCCGAAACTCCGAATGATCTCTCCCAGCGGTTTCATGTAGATGTTGAACAACATCGGGGACAGTACTGAACCCTGAGGGACTCCACAGGACAACGGCTGTGGAGCCGAACAGGTGTCACCCAATGACACCTTCTGGGTACGACCTTCCAGGAAGGATTGGAGCCACTGCAATGCAGTACCCCCAAGCCCCATATCTGCAAGGCGACCCAGAAGGATACCGTGGTCAACGGTATCGAAAGCCGCTGAGAGGTCCAGCAGAACCAACAGGGACACACTCCCCCTGTCAAGTTCCCGGCGTAGATCATCTACCAAGGCGACCAAGGCTGTCTCAGTCCCATGCCCCGGCCTAAAGCCAGACTGTGCCGGATCCAGATAATCAGTGTCTGCCAAGAACCCCTGGAGTTGCGAAGCCACCACACGTTCCATGACTTTGCCCAAATAGGGGAGATTGGAAACTGGCCGATAGTTCACTAATTGAGTGGGGTCCAGTGAAGGTTTCTTCAACAGCGGTTTTATAACAGCTTGCTTTAAGCTGGCTGGAATGGTGCCTTCCCGAAGGGAGGCATTAACCACCACCTTCACCCACTCTGCCAAACCCCCTCTGGCTTCCTTGATCAGCCAGGATGGGCAGGGGTCTAGGATGCATGTCGTGGGCCTCGCCTCTCCAAGGATCTTGTCCACATCCTCAAGCTGAACCAATTGAAACGACTCCATCAAAACCGGACAAGCAGATGCTCGTGTCACATCCTCAGAGACTGCCGTTAAAGTGGTATCGAAATCGGAACGGATCAGAGCCACCTTATCCGCGAAGACCTTAGCAAACTCATCACAGCGTGCCGCCGAGCCGTCAGGGATCTCGCACTGAGGCGGATTTAAAGACCCCTGACGACTCGAAACAGTTCCGCTGGGCGGTTCTTGCGGCCCACCTTGGCCGCAATAGATGTTTTTGTGCAGCTTTTGTTGCTGCGTCATAGGTCCTCAAATAAGAGACCAGGCGCGCCTGAGCTGATCCGCTCCGTTTCCGACGCCACACGCACTCTAGCCTCCTCTTTTTTTCGCTTCATTGCTGCCAGCTCCTCAGTGAACCAAGGAGCTGGTTTAGCTCGATTACTCGAGAGGGGGCGTTCTGGAGCGATCGTGTCAACAGCCCTGGTCATCTCCTGTCCCAGAGTGAGACAAGAGCCTCGACAGGGTCACTTACCGAGGAGGCGGGAAAATCCCCAAGAGCCGTCAGGAACTGTTCGGATCCATAAGTCTCCTGGGGCGGACCATTCTAATAGGTCCACCTCCCGTGCTGAGGTGGAAAGGCCCAGTGAGTCTAAACTTGATCAGGTAGTGGTCGGACCATGGCAAAGGAATGATGGTCAGTTCCTCCACTCCGCCACTTTCATCCCATCCCTGGCAGAAAACCAGATCTAAAGTGTGTCCAGCACTATGGGTGGGACCCGATATTAACTGGGACAGGCCCATGGTTGCCATGGCGGCCATGAAGTCCTGAGCCGCTCCTGATAGAGTGGTCTCGGCATGGACGTTGAAGTCTCCCAGCACGATGAGCTGCTGAGACTCCACGGCCAGGCCCGAGACCACCCGCTAGCTCAGGTAAGGAGACTGTAGTGCAGCGGGGTGGTCGGTACACTAACAGAATCCCTATCATGTCCCGGTCACCAATCCTTAGGCCGACACATTCGAACGTGGTTGACTGTGGGATGGGGCACCTGGTCAAGGGATGGAATCCTTATAGACCACTGCGACTCCCCCTCCCGCCTCCCGGTCTCGCTTGGTGCTGTACGGAGTAACCCGGTGGGCAGAGCTGGGAGAGATTAACCCCCCCAGCCTCGTCCAACCAACTTGAAACAGCGATACTCCCAAAAAGGCAGGCTCAAAGTTCAGTCATGAACGACCAAAGAAACATGAAACCAGGCGTCCATGGAACTGCTTGCAGGAGAATCGAAAGCTGACCAGGAACTGAATTTCAGCCTTCACAGGCTCATAACAAGGTCTCAACATTCTCACATTTCCCCCCCTTTTCCCTCCCGGGGAAAGTCACAGCTGCGGCCAGAATCAGCAAGCCAGGTGTCCCAATTCCCGCCCACTGGACTCTCACAAAAACTAAATTCCCTTAACTGCTTTTCCAGAGTTTCATCACCTTGGGCCTGCACCGAAAACCCCACAGATCCCTACACACCACCACAACCCACAACCCCTGGAGCCACAGAAGCCACAGGCCCAACACCTGCTTTGTAACGGCTGCAGAGCTGTTTGGGCTGGAAGTCAGCCTGAAGAAAACAGAAGTCCTCTACCAGCCCGCACCAAAGGAAGAACACCGTCATCCCCACGTCAGCATAGGCACATCTGTGCTTAAGTCTGTTCAACAGTTCACCTCCCTGGGAAGCATCATCTCTTCAGGCGCCAAGATTGATAGAGAGATCACAGATGAGCAAAGGCATGGAGTGCATTCGGAAGGCTTCACAAAAGAGTCTGGAGCAACAAGCACCTGAGGCAAAGCACCAAAATCAGTGTGTACAGACCTATCGTACTGTCTATTTTCCTATATGGGTCTGAAACATGGGTCACCTATTGCCAACACCTACGACTCCTCGAACGCTTTCATCAGCGCTGTCTCCACACAATCCTAAATATACACTGGACTGACTATGTGACGAATGTTGCTGTCCTTGAGCAAGCAGGGGTCACCAGCGTTGAGGCCATGCTCTTGAGAACACAGCTGCGCTGGGCAGGGCATGAGGTCTCTAGGATGGAGGACCACCGCCTCCCTAATATACTACTCTATGGTGAACTCGCCATGGGTCAGCGCAAGAGAGGCGCCCCCCAAAAGAGATACAAGGCCTCCCTGAAACAACATCTCAGGCTCGGCCAGACTGATCACCAACAATGGTCCACCCTGGCCTCACATCGGGAGGCATGGAGACGCACTATCCACAATGCTGTGGCCTCTTTCGAGAAGACACGCCGAACGGGTCTCGAAGAGAAACGACAACGCAGAAAGAACCGCAACCTGGAAACATCATCACCCAAGGAGACTTTCTGCTGTGCTTTCTGCAACCGAACGTGCCTATCTTCACCCGGTGTCTCGGAGCGGTGACAAGATGGCTACGTGCCCATAAATTGAAAGTAAACCCAGCAAAAAATGAAATCTTCTGGCCATCAGAACGGGTCGGTCCATGACCACCTTTTGAAGGGGAACCGTTGGCCCCTCCCCCCCTGTGAAGAGCCTCATTGGTGTGATCCTGGATTCCCAAATGGCGATGGAAGCCCAGGTGGCCTCCACTAGTAGTCAAAGGGCCCTCTTTCAGCTACGCCAAGCGAGGCAATTGGCGCCTTACTTACCAACAGAGGCGCTGGCTACCGTAATCCGTGCCACGGTTACGTCAAGGCTGGATTACTGCAATGCATTGTATGTGGGCTTACCTCGAGCAGCAATTCCTAAGCTCCAAATTGTGCAAAATGCAGCCGCTCGACTCCTCACAAGAACACCAATGAGGTGCCATATAACGCCGTCCTTGCAGCGCTTGCATTGGCTGCCGGTTGAACACAGTCTTCTACGAGACCCTGGTCCTGGCATTCAAGGCCCCCCGAGGTCAGGGTCCCCCATACCTAAGAGACCATTGAATGCCACTCCACCACCAGAGACTGCCACGGTCAGCTCATGAGAATCTCCTCTATGATGTCCCTGGCCCTAGAGAGGTCCCTTTGGAGCCCACAAGGCAGAGATCCTTCTCCATCGCAGCCCCATTTTGGTGGAACTCCCTCCCTCCTGCCAGACCAAAGAGCCACTCCCGATCTACACACACTTTTAGGGGCACTCACGTCACGGCTCTTCAGAAGAGCGTATTGTTAGGAACTTCAATGCTTTCCAGTAAAGACACTACAGAACTGCTTCTTCTTCCCGTGGTAGTTTATTGAAGACACAAAACCTATAAAGCTGAAGCACCCGCTTCCCATCACCACAATCCTTATATACTAATCCCTCCCCCATGCAATGCCTGGAGAGGGTTGCACCCTGACTCAGCAATCCCAGTGAGTCTTTGCATTACCCAGAGTTCCCTGGGTATTACATCATCCCCAGAGTCTTATCTAGACCAAAGGTCATAGTCCCAGTATTTTCAACTGCAAAGAAATAGAGCAAAGTTCATGGTTGAGTCATCTCTCTCTGACTCAGCAACTCAGGTGGAAGTAGTAGGCTCATGGCAGGCTGGGATCTGTCTCTGGCCCCAGGCATAGAGATTCTAGCCCTGACATAACGCCTTCCTCCACCTTCTCCTCCCCCGAGGAAGACAAAGCAACATTCAAAATTTTGGCATAATTGGGTTAACATATCGTTTTAACAAGTTGCAATGAAACACAGAATAAGTTTTCCTCAAGGCCCTTGGCAATATCAATCGGTACGTCACCTCATTCACTCGCTCAGCCACTCTGAATGGTCCCACATACTTTGGGCCCAATTTTCGAGAAGGTAACCCCAACTTTAAATTCTGAGTGGATAGCCATACCAAATCCCCTTCCTTATACACATCACCTTCTTGTCGGTTTTTGTCACCAAATCGCTTGTGCAACCCTGTGCCTTATGCAACGCCTCAGTTACCTCCTTCCACTCTTCTCGAGCTCTATTGTACCATTTCTCCTTATCCTCCTCCAGCACTCCTATACCAACTGGTAGTGGAACAACCTCTTGGCCAAATACAATGGAAAATGGAGTCCTGCCTGTAGATGAGTGCACAGATCCGTTATAAGCCACTTCAGCATAAGGCAACAAGTCTGCCCAATTACTCTGCTGGGCATTTACAAAAATTCTTAGATAACTACCCAACGATTTCTGCGTCCTCCCAACTCCCCCATTACAACAGGGATGATAAGCAGTCGTCAACTTCCGGTCTGCTCCAAAATGGGCTTGCTTTGAAAACATGTCCAGCACAGTCCAGATATACCTATATCCTTTACTAGGGCAACTCCCCACAAAGTCGGTACTAATATGTGTCCATGGCCGCACCGGGTAGCCACCACCTGGATCAATCCTGGGGCTTAGCAGTAGGTACCTTCCCCGTGCACAAGCCTCACAACTACTCACATAATTCTTTACCGATGTCCTCATTCCTGGCCACCAATATCGGGCTTTGATTGCAAAGAAAGTCTTAGTAAATCCCCAATGCCCTGCTGTCTTGTGGTCATGGAACAACTCCAACACCCTATTCCTTAACTCCGCTGGTACATACAATTTCTCCCGAACTATCCACAATCCCTTGACCCTGTTACATTCCAACTCATGGGCCTTCAACCAATCGTCCTTCTCATAACACCTCTGAAACTCTTTTACCCACTCTTCCAGCTCCTCATCCTCCTGCTTTATTTCCAACTTCGCTTGTGCTCGTGTCTGCACCCTCAGACCCCACTGGTCCTTTGTGAACACTCTCCCCACACTTGGAAGAGGATCTGGCCCCACTGCAGGATAACGCGACAATGCATCAGCAACCACATTATCCTTATCATTTATATGCTTCAACACAAAATTAAACCTAGCCAGATACTGGGCCCATCGTAACAATTTAGGAGACAACTTCTGGGGCTCCCTAAGAAATTGCAAATTCTTATGATCAGTTAACACCTCAAACGGGTGAACTGCCCCTCCAAAAGTGTCTCCACGTCTGCAGAGCATAACGAATAGCAAACGCCTCCTTTTCCCACACTGGCCAATTCCTTTGCTGCTCCCCAAACTTCTTAGAGAAATAAGCACAGGGTTTCAACACCCCTTCCTCGTCCTTCTGTAACAAAGCTCCTCCATATGCCCAGCGGAAGCATCACTCTGTACCACAAAGGGCTTTGCTGGATCTGGATGCACAAGCAAAGGACCTTTAGTGAAAGCTACCTTTAAAGAATCAAAAGCCTTTTGACACTCTACAGTCCAACCCAACCTGGCACCAGGCGCCCTCACCTTCCTAGCCTCACCCTTACCTTTTGTCTTGAGCAACTCTGTAAGAGGCAAAAACGATATTAGCAAATCCGGAAATAAAAGACCGATAAAAGTTAGCCATCCCTAAAAAGCCTGTAACTGTCTCCTTGTTTTAGGAGCTTCCCAAGCCAACACATCTGCCACTTTACCGGATCCATGGACACACCCTCTCTACTAATTCTATATCCCAGGAAGTCAATTTCGCTCTTCCTAAATTCACATTTACTTAACTTAACAAACAATCTGGCCTGTCTCAATCTCTCCAATACTCCAATACCCGAACTAACTGCACGTGCGCCTCTTTGGTTTGTGAAACCACAACAATGTCGTCTAAATAAACATACACCCCCTTATACAAAAGGGGTGCAGCACCTCATTAATCAACTGCATAAATATACCGGGGCCCCAATAAACAAAAGGCATGACGACCCATTCATAGCCCCAAGGGACACGGAAAAAGCAGTCTTCCACCTGTCCGATTCTCGCAGACCCGCACCATATGGAAGGCATTTATAATATCCAGCTTTGTGAAATACCTGCCTTTCCCCAATTGCCTAATAGATCCTTGATTAAAGGCAATGGATAACAATTAATGGTACTTATCGCATTAAGACCCTAATTAGTCGATACAATAACTTTAATTTCCCATCTTTCTTTTCCCTAAAGAGAACAGGGGCTGCAATAGGGGATTCCGATCTTTGGATGTACCCTTTCTTTAAATAATCATCTATCTGCTCCCTTAACGTAACCTTCTCCTTCTCAGACATAGGATAAATCTTTGGCTTAGGGAGTACTGCCCCTTCTTTCAGTTTACCTTGCACTGTACACATTCCCTGACTGAGGGGCAGATTGTCGCTAATACAGGGTTGAACACATCTGCTAAGTCAATATATTCTCAGAATCTGTGGCTCACCTCCCTCCTTTCTTCTCTTCATTCACATACACACCACCATTCGCCCACAGGCCGGCACTCTAACGTTACTAAGCCATCTCATCTGCTTGGATCAGCCTGTTTCAGCCAAGGCAATCCCAATATAATTTCATGTTCCATAACAGGAGCCACTACACAATCAGCTCCCTCCCAAGTATCAACCTTTCCCTTTAACCCTTTCGTTCCCAATGGAAAAGGGCCTCCTCCCACAAAAGTTCCATCCAACTGGGCAAAATGTACAGGAGCTGGTAATTCTGAATTTCACATTTCAAATCCTTAACTAATCCAGGACACATAATGTTTCAGAACACCCGCCATCAATGTGGCTTTATCGTTGATATTTTCCTTTCTTTTCCAATTCGATTTTACAAACAATACTTGGGGCCCCTTTTCTCACCCCATCCGCACTCTCCATCTTTTCACCAGGGCACCTCGGGGCCTTTCACATTTTTGGTATCCGGTAACTTTCTTAGACGACATTGGAAGGAATAATGTCGGCCCAGAGCAATGTAACACAAGCCTTTCTCCCCCACAGTTGGCTTTCCGCTAACACTACTCCGCTGGCTCTGCTTCCGGTTACACGCCTTGACCCTGGCGAAATCGCCTCGTGGGTCCTACTGCCGACTTCCGCCGTTGCGCGGGCCGAATACCTTCTACGTTACCAGCCAATGCATCCATCCATCGACATCACCAGGGTCTCCACGATGTCTTTAAATAGGCACCATACCTTGCCCGCAAAGGCAAAACTCCCTCCGTCGTTACAGATTTATTGCCTTGCGTTGCTCCCTCAGAGCTTCTTTTGGCCTTTACTCTCTCCAGTGGGTCACGAAATCTGTTCTTCACAGCCCGAAGAAACCCTCTCAATGTCCCCAAACATGGATCTTGTCGATCATGGCACTGCACATACCAGCCCTGCAGCTCTTCCTTTTAAGCACAGCTCCCACAGCACGCACTTCCAAGCTGTTCTCACTTTTGGGTACAAGTGTCCATAATCTTAAATGTGATCGCCAACTGCCACTACAAAAGGCCACTTTTACATGCCTCACCATCAAACTCACACGGACGGCTCTTCCTTGACGAACATCACCCCCCAATTGGGGTCTCCATTCTCCTGCTCCATCTCTTCCGGGCATTCTGGGCACCAGCTGGATCTCCATCCTCCAGATCCATCCCTCTTGGGCACCTGAATACCTCTTCCCAGTCCTACTTTAGGCTGGACTGAAACCCCTTCATTCACCACTCAGCCTGGCACCACCATATGCTGCTCCTCATGGAACTCTGACTGGGCATCAACCCCCACACCCCCGAAGGAGATCTAGGATGGGTTTCAACCACTCTCACTGTCCATCCAAGAATAGCAACGTAAAATCGCCTTCCTCAGGCGGCCCCCCCCTAGAATCTTGGTTCTTAAACATCTGCTGGGACATTCGCTGCAATGTCTTCTCCAAAGCCGCAACTTTGCATCTCCCAACACCTCCACTTCCGTGGGAGAACTGGCTCAGTAGTTTCACTCCCCCCGAGTCGCCTCTCTGGACTTTACTGTGCACTGCCGCTGAAGCACCTGAGCTCGCACTGGATCCACATGACAAGCTTCCTGGATCCCTCACTAAGAATATGTCCCTCTGGAGCAGCACGCACACTGCTGACGCTCGTTTCTCACCCGATCAGGGAGGAAACCTATCCATAGTATTCACCCCCATTCCAAAGTACATCCTTCAGGGACTGCTCAGTAACATAATCCCAGCTTTCCATATATTCCTCCGCTCTTGCATAAAACCTCCATTCCTAGGAAAGTTTCAGGGGCTTCAGCTTCTGTCAGAACTAATACTTTCAGTAAGACGCCTTCTGAACTGCTGCTTCTTCCCAGTGGTAGTTTATTGAAGACACAAAACCTATAAAGCTGAGCACCCCGCTTCCCATCCCTAATCATATCCTAATCCCTCCCATGCAATGCCTTTGAGAGGGTTGCATCCTGACTCAGCAATCCCAGTGAGTCTTTGCATTTCACCAGAGTTCCCTGGGTATTACATCATACCCCAGAGTCTTATCTAGACCAAAGGTCATAGTCCCAGTATATTCAACTTCCAAAGAAATAGAGCAAAGTTCTTGGTTGAGTCATCTCTCTCTGACTCAGCAAACTCCAGGTGAAGTAGTAGGCTCAAGGCCGGGATCTGTCTCTGGCCCCAGGCATAGAGATTCTAGCCCTGACATCGGTTGTTGTTGTAACAAGCGGTGACTATGTCACCTGTTCATTTTAATTGCGTATGTCGCCCAGAGCACCTTTGGTGGAGCCACTCATCTATATCTCTTATCTATTCTCTCTATCTCTCTCATCGCTTCTCTATATATAATAAAGCGGAATGTTTGTTTGTATGTGTTTGTGTGTGTGTGTGTATGTGGCAGCGTTCTGATTGGCTGCCACTTTCATGTCAGCGACCAGCAGCGGGTGATGGACCTGCACCAAACTTGGGACACATAACCCCCCTAACCCCCTTGACATCCTGGCGCGGTTTGGGGACATGGACCACCTGATTATGGGATTTGTAGTACATTCAAACACTTTGGTTCCCACAGACCACTGGCCACCGGAAAGGACCAAGAGACCACACTTGCTCACATACCATTACCCACTCTACAGTCCTGGTGCAGTTCGGAGGAGGGTGGACAAAGTTATGGGACTTGAAGTACCTCTACTCACTTCCCAAGTCCTGTGACCCTCATCCGATTGAGGATCGGACCACACTTAAGGCCACATAACCCCAAGACTGCCTTCACGTCCTGGTGAGGTTTGGGGAGGGGTGACAATGGATGATGGGATTTGTACTTTCACAACCCTCTGTTCCCAGACCACTGCAGCCCCCATATAAAAACCACACTTAGCACACAGAGGCAGTGACCCCACCTACATCCTACTGCAGTTTAGAGGGTCGGACCATGGGACTTGCACCCGGCAGAATTTCAATTTCATGATACCACTACACTCCCAATAATGAGGATCAAGGCCAAACTTGGCAGACAGAGCCTCCGACCCACTCTACATCCCGGTGCCGTTTGAGGGTGTGTAGACCACGGATGATGGGACTTGCAGTACCTTCACTAATTTCATTATATTTATTTATTTATTTATTTATTCAGGCTTCTATGCCCCCGACTCCCTGAGGAGCCAAGGGGTACAATAAAACACAAGATAATAGAAACAATTAAAAACAACAGTAGCATAATAAAACAATGGCACAACTCCACAGCGAGCAACACAGCATCTCGAGGTCGACAGCACGTAGCGGGACATGAGCAGAAGCCTACCCGCCAAAGGCCGCCAGAACCTGTGGTTTTACAGGCCCGTCTAAGCGGGGGCAGGTCCTTCATGGCCCCAGTTCCGGCCGGGAGGGCGTCCACAACGTAGGGGCTATGGCAGAAAATGCCCTCCGGTGGGTGGGAGGTCAGCCGTGCCAGCCGCCAGTACCTCCAAGAAGTTGGCATCCTCGGACCGGTGATCTCGGAGGGGCAATATGGAGGGAGACGGTCCTCAGATACGCTGCCCCAGGCCGTGCAAGGGCCTTTTAAAGGTGAGAACCAACACTCTGAAGGCGATCGATGCTCAACTGGCAGCCAGTGCAGGTCCTGCAAGGCAGGTGTTATGTGCAGCCTGTTGGGGTGCCAGACAGGAGCCGAGCGGCAGTGTTCTGCACCAGCCTGAGCTCGGGTCGCTGGACAGAGGAAGGCTGTGTAGAGCGCGTTGCAGTAATCTAGCCTAGAGATGACAGTGGCTTGGATCACCGTGGGCCAGGTCGTTCGGGGGAAGATAAGGGGGCCAGCCTCCTTGCCTGGCAGATGAAAAAGGCCACCTTGCTGACCGCGAGACCTGGGCCTCCATGGACGCTGGGAGTCCAAGTGGACCCCCAGGCTCTTCACGGAAGACGATGGGCATAACGCCACACCGCCCAGGCTCGGAAGTTTTGGGGGCCCCCAAAACCCCCCGGGGGGCCCCAAACCCCAAGATCTC
>JARBWK010001065.1:0-21684 GCA_030556195.1 Anolis apletophallus | reverse complement strand
GAGCTGAGGCCTAGTTTCGAGAACGTTACTGAAGCGTTACTGTCAATTCAGAGCGTAAACAGCTTCCCAGTAAGTGAGGGCTAGTTAGGGAAATCAAGTTAATGAAGTCTTACTGTCAAGTTAGAGCGTAAACAGCTTCCCAGTAAGTGAGGGCTAAGAAAATTAAGCACGCCTACTGTCAATTTTGGGCGTGGTCTGTGATTTTTGGTTGGAAGTGATTTAGTGTTTTTGTGTTGGGGATTGGCTTAGCCTTTTCCTTATTCTGTTTTGGCAGTTTATTACAGGAATTGAATTTTCATGCTGGCTGGCTAGTGCAGTGAGTTATGCAATCCGCCTCTATTGGCAGCCAATCATGTTGTTCAGAATGTAGAGGCTGGGTGAGTCTGGCTGCCCGGAGGATGCTGAGAATGTAGCTTTATTTACCGTTGTTTTGGGGGCCTTTTAGGCTTTGGGAAGTTTCTTTATGTTTAAACGCATCTTTGCTTTCTGAGGCCTATTTACTAAGGCATTATGTTTGCGTGTAAGGTTTCTTTGTTTGAGGTATATACATCACATGACGTGAACCAATATATAATATAATACTAACAACAAGGAAGGAAAAGGAGATTGATGCCAATTATAGAATTATATCTTAAATTCCTACTAATGCCTTTGAGAAAAAGGGAAGCAAGGTCAAATATAGGACACTATACCTGTACCTTGATTGGTTGTTAAAAAACCCATTGTTCATAACCGTGACCTAGCAACCCTGGCCATCTGACAGCCAATATTTAAAAAATGATTGTTTAAATTGTACCTAGATAGATACTCTTCCAACAATTGGATATTGCCCTTTAAGGATGTCTGCCAGGGAATGCTCATCCTAATCGGAGAATAAAGACAGTGTGATGGAAAAAAGCATCACCTCCTAGCGACCGAGGGAGCGTTGTAACGTCAATATGAATTTGCTTTGAAATGCTCCCAGGATGTCTCCTTTGACAGTTTTAAATAGTGGACATTTGATCCAATCTGAAATATAGCACTTTGGAGTCTCATTTATGTTGGAATCAATGGGACTTGAAAGCGCTCATGTTTGGCTTAATAGACGCCTCCCCATTCTGTGAAAGCATTTTCCATCCAAAGCTCCTGGAGCAGAGTTCAGCCATTTTACAGTATCAGACACTTGGCATGCAGGAACAATCAATACGTGACAATACATGATAGATGAATAGCATTTTTTCCCCAGCAAATGTTAAATTAAGCTCCTTCATTCCATTAAAAAATCTAAAAAAGAGGAAGAATGAATGTAACTTAATAGCAGAGATTGAGTAATGATCAGAAAACCTGAACTTGAATCTTATCTGCAACTCACAAGGAGTCCTATTTATTTATTTCACAACCTTTATATGCCGCCCTTCTCAACCCCGACGTTCAGTTCTCCTCAACGGGGACTCAGGGCAGCTTACATGAGGCCAGGCCCAAACAACAAATTACAATAAAATTGTTATGGAACAGAGACTTAAGCAGCCAAGTCCAGGAGTTTAAAAGGTAACAAAAGTTTATTGCAACAACAAATGGGAGGAGGACTAACAAAAATAGCCAAAATCCAGCTTTAAAACCCACAAAAATCCCAGGAAAGCCCAAAAAGAAATGCTGTGGAGAAGAAAATCAAAACAAACACAAGGCGTCCTTCTGCGTCGTCCAACAGGGGGGCATACTAAGAGAGGTCCAACAGCCAGTCCAAGGGTCATAGGATAGAGATTGACAGATGAAAAAGGAGGAGACGTTCCAGGGTCAACAGGAGCTAAGTATACAGAAAGCACATAATTCACAGCCCCCATTAAACACAGCGCTTACCCTCCATCTCATACGATACCAACACTTGCAGCAGGAACTCACAGTAGTCACAGTGAAGGTCAAGAGGTACATGGCAGCAGCCAAACAAAGAAGCAGACATTGAATCCCCACCCCCACCTTTTCCCAATATCAGCTAGAACTGCCATAGCAGCTCACCCAAGGAACAAAGTGGAGAAGTAACCCATAACTCACGAGTAACTGGAACCAGTATCAAAGGTACACGAAGACAGGAACACAGGATCATGAACCAGAATAGCAACTCCTTGACCACCGTGAGGGCCAAGTCCAATACCCACTTCTTTTATAGCACTAAACATCAGAGTCAGAAAGCCCGCCCTGTTCCAGAGCAACAGCATCTTCATTCCTTGCAGCTGCTGAACTATGCCCAGACCTCCAAGCTAACCAAAAAATCTTGCTGACTTAAAGTGTCCCACTCAGCTTCTGAATGTGTAGATGGCCAATCCTGATCCATCTCAAACCCCAGGAACGTGCTGTTTCCAGAGTCTGCATTGCATACATCTCTCACTTCCTGAACTAATGCCGAATCTAATTCGTATCACTCTCTTCTGACTGTAATTCTGCATTCCCAGAAAACCTTCAAAGGTATCTGACTCAGTAGGTCCCTAAGTATATGCTGGACCTTTCTCCTCTGTGCACTGCCTTCGAGGCTTGAATCACTACCAACCCTCTTGATCCCAGCTGCAGGAGCCTGATCATTCAGAGCCGTGACCAAATCCATGCTACTGTTTGATGCTACTGACTCAGCATCTTCCCCAATGCTACTAGCTGTAGTAGCCGAAGGCTCACTCACAACAAAAATAGAAGTCAAAACACAAGCAACAACACAGTAAAATACAAACATATATGAAAAAGCAATATACAAATACAATATCTTCCTAAGAGTTTCTGCCACCTGGCTTATTTTCCTCAGCAGTTAAAGTAAACTTCATTTTCCCTTAGAGATTAGGGCAGGCAGGTTACCAGTGGTCAAGCAAAGGATATATTTTTCTGACTGTGGCTACTAATCACTAAATGTTTTTACCATAATTATCCAGTTCCAGTTCTTTGTTAAAGAAAAACTATTGAAATAATATAATTAAAAAGATTTCAGCAATCAGTACATTTTCCCTAGTTCCAGGCATGTAGTCAAGGGGTGGGGCCTTACGGAGGCTTTCAGCCCCGCCCGAAATTCTCAGGGTGGTCTCAAGAGAAGGCCTTACTGGTACATTATTTAAACTGTTATGTGTATTCATATCATGATCTGATCACCATACTTCAATATATCCCATATGCATGGGGGTGTTATTGAGAGAATGATACAAAAGGTTTGGTAGGGCAGAGCAGTGTTTTATATTTACAAAATATACTATTTATATTTACAAAATCCTGGGGCACACCACCAACCAAAATGACACAAAATGACACTCTAACACAGTAATACATATAGTTAATATGTTTTAAAATGTATTTATACACTCAGTGTGAAACCTGGGCCTGTTTCGATGAACACAACATAGATATCCTGGCAGGAATGGCAGAAAGACACAAACTTCCCACACAGAACTCCCATAACTAAGAGAAAATACTGTAAGAGTTTGGTGGGCATTGACCTTAGGTTTTGGAGTTGTAGCGCACCTATACCCAGAGAGCACTGTGGACTGAAACAATGTTGGATCAGGACCAAACTTGGCATGAATACTCAATATGCCCAAATGTGAACACAGATGGAGTTTGGGGAAAATAGGCCTTGACATTTGGGAGTTACAGTTTCAGGGATTTATAGTTAACACACAATCCAAGAGCATCCTGAACTCTTGAAACAATGGAATTGAACCAAACTTGGCATATTGAACTCTCATTACCAACAGAAAGTACTGAAAGGGTTTGCTTGGGAATTGACCTTGAGTTTGGAAGTTGTGGTTCACCTACACCCAGAGAGCACTGTGGGCAGGAGGGGGAAGAAAGGGTATTGGAGGTTCCAATTTCCCAGGGCACACCTGATGATCGCTCACGGCACACTGGTTGGGAAACACCGGGGTAGACCCTCTCTCACGCTAAAGCAAATCAGGTGGATAAGTCTATTATGTAAATAAACAGTAAACAACAATTATCAAAAATAATTTGTATTCACTGGTACATGATAATAGTATAAAGTTCACAATGGAAACAATAATTGACATGTATAGGTACAGTGATATCAACACAGTGGTCAGGTTCTCATTGAGAAGTAGCATCAAAGTACAACACACTTCAACAATAGTTCTAATATACAGTCAGCGAATGCAAGTTCAGAAAGTCAAAATACAAAATTACATTGGTGAGAGAGAATGTGTGTATCCCCTCTCGCCTTAATCCCTGCTAAAGATAATTGCTATCAGTGTACAGTCTAAGTAAGGGAAAAAGGAAAAAGTCCGTGACGGACTGAAGGCTACAGGACCGCTGAGGTAGCTCTGAGCATGCAGTGCGCATGCGTCGGTTCGAGTTCGTCAGAACCGCAGAGGTCGCTGGTCGTTGTAGTCGGGAAGAGACGCTAAGGAGGCGCTTTTAGTCCAACGCGGTGACGCTGCAATGGCGAGCCGCGGGGATATGTGGTCCTCGTAGTTCCAATAGGTTAAAGTGAGCGTCTATAGTTAGTAACAAGCTGGCAATGCAGCAGAGGGAAAAGCTGTCCCCTAGTTCGTCTCACCGTGGTGAGAAAGATCACCAAGCTGGCGGGAGACCGTTTCGTCTTTAGGACTTCTTCAGAGGCTGTCAAGATGGGCGTCCTCAATTGAGTTCAACACAGTCTAGATCAGGGCTGTCCAACTGGCGGCCCCGGGCCGGATCCGGCCCCGTAGCCTGCTGGGACACGGCCCCACCTATGCCCCTCAGCCGCCATTTTTAAATTTTTAAAAATGGCGGCCGGGGGAGGGGGAGGCGGGGCAGGGAGGAGGAAGAGAGCTAGCTCCTCCTTTTCGGCGCCCCCCCTCCCTTCCTAGGCCGGGGGAGCCGCCGAAATGCCTATGGAATGGTCCGTCCTCCACGCTACTGAGAAAGCCCACTAAGGTAAAAAATGCTTCTATTTGATAATACAGACCACTATGCTACTTCCAACACCTTTTATTAGGTTTAAACTTGAAACAATCATTATTATTTACTATTAACTAGACCAGTGCTGTGCAACTGGCGGGTCCAGGGCCGGATGAGGTCACTGATGACCTGCGGGGCCACTGGCCCGCCCAGGCCTCGCCTCCAGCCCAGGCCCCGCCTCCTAAAGCCGCCGAAAAAGGAGGAGTAGGCGTGCCGGCCACAGCGCCGTCACGCCAGGCCTGTGACGCGGGCTTGGCGCCGCCTACTCCTCCTTTTTCGGCGGCTTTAGGAGGGCGGCCTGGGCTGGAGGCGGGGCCTGGGCGGGGCCGAGTGGCCCCAAGAGGTCATCAGTGACCTCTTATCCGGCCCTGGACCCGCCAGAAGTTGGACAGCACTGGTCTAGTTAATAGTAAATAATAATGATTGTTTCAAGTTTAAACCTAATAAAAGGTGTTGGAAGTAGCATAGTGGTCTGTATTATCAAATAGAAGCATTTTTTACCTTAGTGGGCTTTCTCAGTAAGGAGGACGGACCATTCCATAGGCAGGATATGGTACCAAGGTCAGTCAATGGGAGGTTGCAGTAGAAGATGCAAGGAATGGATTTAAAGGGGCCACTTTTTCATTTGTTAAGTAAGGGACTTAAAGGGGTCGCTTCTTCATTTATTAAGTAACGCATTGATGGATAAGGGGTCATTAAGGCCTCCTTTGTGTTTCTCTGTGGCCATCTGTACTATCCAGTACGTTTCTCTTTGTTTAAGAGTGTTTACTTTGTCACTGTGTGGAGGGCATTTAACCTTCTCAATCACTTGGATCTTTATTTGTTCAAACGTGTGGTTCAGGGTGGTACAGTGGGAGTAAAGGGTGGAGTCGGTGGATTTTAATTTTATTCTCGATTTATGTTCAAGAGCTCTTTCTCTTAGACTCCTACTGGTGTAACCTGTGTACTGCAAGGAGCAGCTACACTCGAGTAAGTACAAGACCCCTATTGTTTGGCAGTTGGCATAAGACTTCAACTTAAATTGTCTATTGTTGGTGGTACTGGTTACAGTTTTAAGTGGTCTGATATGTTTACAGATACTGTTCTAGAACATGGCCATACAGCCCAAAAAACTTACAACAACCCATCCCTGTTCTGATTAATTATTGTGACTTTGGCACCACTTAAATAAAAAATAAACAAACCCCTTACCTTAAACTGGATTTCAGTCCTGATCATTCCCTAACCTTTGGATTTATCTTCCAGAAACTTTACATGCTTCTAGCCTGGGGGCACTTCTCTGATATGCAATATACCATTTCTATATGGGTTATCAAAACCCAATAAAGAATGTAGAAAGACGAAGCAAAACACTTCTACAAAAACTGGCACACTCAACCTTTGTATGTTTGTTTGTTTATTTGATCTAAATGAGATTATTTTATGTTGTTTGGTATTTTCTTTGCAAACTGGAAAATACACACACATTACAGAGAGAGAGATAAGGTGTTTTGCCCAAAAAATATAATCCCTTGGGGGGGAAAAATCGACATGTCTCAAGATGCAGTGCAATAAATAAATACATACATAAATAAAGTTTTGGACTATATTAATTCATAAGAACTTTTTCAGGGACTACATAAAATCATAACAGTCAAGACATAAATACACAGAAGAGCATTACATAAAATCATTATTGCTTTTGTACACTGCCTTTGGCCTGTACATAACTATTTAAAATTCAACCTCAAGGATTTTCTGACCATGATCTCTGATAAAATTTACTAGTGAAAAGTCAATAAAAATAAAATCTAAACTCTAACAAAAAAATGACAGTGTTCCAGGACACATACCAAAGAGAAATAGACCACCAGAAAACCCTAAAGATTTACAAGAGTCAGAGAAGATCAAGGCCCACAGTCGGACCTTTAAAGGGCAATTATTGTAAACAGAGTCATCTTAATATTACTGTTTCTCTTTACTATAGCCTGAAGAAATGACTCACTACTGTAGCTTAAAAATTACAAAGCTGTTTGCTTATGTGCTCCTTGAGGGGTCTAGTTATTTCCCCCCCCCCCATTTAATGTATAGTATAAATAAAATACCACTCTTTCAAATAGTAACATGCAGTAAAATCTATCTCTTTTAATCAACATGATTTGTGAATTCAGTCACCTTGGAAGGTTACGGTAGGTATTCCTTCCTTAACAACTTGATACATTTTGAACTACATATCAATATTTTCAGTGAAAAATTGAAAACTATCAGCATCATGATTAAAAACTGGGCTACAATTGGGATGGTTGGGCTGTAGATTATACATTTTATAAGAGATCCAGAACATTGTATTTGAGATAGCTTGAATAGAATTAGAGACTCTACTTCACATAGATAGCCTATGTCCAGTAGTTATTCTATCAATGTACATTCTTCATTTCTGAAGTCAATTTCACTGTAACAGTTGCATTTTAAGTGAAAGAAAAGTCCACATGAGAGATTGCATCTGAGGAATCTATAAAGCCCTATACGGTACGGATCCTGCATATTTACGGGCCTGCATCTCCCCTTATAAACTTTTGGAGGCTCAAAAATTGGCCGGGCAGGCTTTTTTCGCGGTCCCACCACTGTCACGAGCACGGTTGGTGGGGGTGAGGGAGAGGGCCTTCTCAATAACATACCTCTCCCTCGTCCCCAATATTATCATGGATTTTGTTAGTTTTATATTGGTGTGAGCCACTCTGAGTCCCTTGGCTGGTGGGGGCCTTCCACTGTACTACTGCCTCCACTTTGGATGTATCCATTAGGCATGTTTTAGAACCCAAAAATGGCGATTCTAAAATCAAATGGGGGGGGGGATTTTTTTGATTAGTAATAGGAAGACTTACAAAAAATTCCAAAATTTCTAAAATGTAACTTAATTACTCACGAAATTTGTTGGTAGTTCGTATGCCAGAGCATGCGCATTCCAGATGGTTTTGGCCTACAACTCCCAGAAATCCTAACAGCTGGTAAATTGGCTGGGATTTCTGGGAGTTGTAGGCCAAAACTTGAATAAATCACACTGAATTCTAGATGGGACTCTCCAAATAGGAAGGAGGGAGGGAGGGAGGGAGCGGGTATTCTATTCTTGGAAGCAGCAAAAGAAAAGGAGGAGGAGCCCCCCCCTCCCGGCTCCTCGCTGCCTCTCTCTCACCCTGATCCCGAGGGAGCGAGGGCCCAAGTTTGCCCAGGCTGGTCATATACCTACATTCCATGCACATGCAATAATACAGCAGTAATAACAATGGGTATAAGAAGAGGTAAAATTCAAACCGAAGTATTCTGACTGGTCCCTCCTCATGCAGTGCAAACGGGCTCTTCTCTGTGAGCCCGGAAAAGCCAGCGTTTTCTGCTTGGGTGCACACACATACATATACTTTGGGGGGGATTTGCTACAGAACCTTCTCTATGAGCCCGGGATTCTGCAGCAAATCCCCCAAGAATATGTATGTGTGTGCACCCAAGCAGAAAACGCTGGCTTTTCCCGGCTAATTTCCCGGGCTAATAAGAGAAGAGCCCGCTTTGCACCGCATGAGGAGAGACCAGTCAGAATACTTCGGTTTGAATTTTACCTCTTGTTATTGTTATTACTGCTGTATTATTGCATGCATGGAATGTAGGTATGACCAGTTGGATTACTTATAATATTAGGCACTTACAGTAGCATTCATTCTATTATACATTAGGTTGGTTTCTCACCCCAATACTCTTTGATGCTTTAGATCCTGGCAGGGCAGGAGAGGCAGGGAAGCCTGGAAAAAATCTAAACAGAGAGGTTTACTCAGAAGTAAATCCACAAAGGAGGGCCCTTCATCCAAAGTGCCCTCCTTTGCAGATTTACTTCTGAGTAATCCCCTCTCTGTTTACATTTTTCCAGGCTTCCTTCCAGCCGAAAGAAGGAGCGAGTTTAGGGCTTGCCTTGCCATAATACTTATTGGCAAGGAGGCGGGAGGGTGAGAGAGAGAAGGAGGGTGCCCCCTACGACCTAATAACGACACTTAAGAAAATCCTGGCCCCGGTTCGAAAAGAAAGTCCACTTCCTGGTTGGCGTTCCAGGTGCGGAAAAGCTCGAAAGTTGCATTTCTTACGAATTTCTTACGAAACGAATCATTTTCATAACTTTTTTCTCATGCCTAGTATCCATGGCTATACCTTGAGGCGAGATGCGGTAGTTCAAAAAGTCCACTTCAGGCAAATCAAAGGCACATTTTTCTAGCTTGGCATATAGTCCATAATCCTGCAGTCATTGTAAGACTGCCCGCACATGCCGATTGTGCATGGGTTGATCAGGTAAAAAGATCAACAGTTCATCTAAATCAATCAATAGAAAACGGTCCAAAAAGTCACAGAAGGTATCATTCATGAAGTGCTGGAACGTGACCAGGGTATTGCACAAGCTGAAACTCATCACAAGGTATTTGAACGAACCATACTTGGTCTGAAACACGGTTTTCCACTCGTCCTCCTCTCGGATTCAGACCAAATTGTAGGCCCCCCGTAGATCCAACTTGGTGTAGACCTGCGCTCCGTGCACACAGTCCAGCAGTTCAGGGACGAGGGGCAGAGGGTAACGGTTCCGAAGAGTGATGTTGTTTAGCTCCCGGTAATCATTACACAGTCTTACATTACATAGCCCCACCACCGTGGGATTAGACATGCTGGCAATCCAACAAAAATTCAGCCTGATGGTGATGGCTAGGGGATTAGGAGTTTCCAGGCTTGCTGTTGCACTTCAGGCATGGAGCACCCCTCTTGTGCTAGCTATGTCACCACTGGCTTGGCATTGCCATCCTCAAGCCTGGAGAAGCTGCTGGGAGCTCCAAAGCCAGAGGGGAGGGGCGGGGCTTGGCGCAGCCTGGCTCCACCCCCTCTGGCTTCAGCTCTAGGGGTGGAGCTAGGCCGTGCAGCCCCGCCCCCGCCCCTCCCCCCCCAGCCTTGAGGAGGTAGGTAGATCTTTCTGACTTGGTTTTATTATAAGTAGCTCGCATGCTGAAAAAGTGTGGGCACTCCTGCTGTTATATATTCAGCTTTTAATATAGGCAGCACAAACACATAAAAGACGTTCAAAAGGCAACGTATTTTTCGGTCTGGTGGCATTTATTTTAAAGACATCAGCCTGCGCTTCTGATTTATATTGTTCATTGCGCTCACTGCCCTGCCTGCTCATAACAAACAGACATGCTTATGTTGGCAGTCGTGTCAAATGCTAGCCAATGCCACAACCATTTGGAATAAAGTTCCAGGGAAAGACATATAAAATCCAGTCTTTTGTGGTCTTTTGTCTTAAGATGAAATGTCAGAAGCCTCATTGGTTGGTAGACTGAACCAATTAAGGAACAAGACAAAGGTATTAATAAACAAGTCAGTTCTTGATCTATAGCATTTATTTTTTTTTTGCAAAAAAAAAAAGGTTCAGGGTCAACACTTTTTGCCATCACTATAAGCTATCAAAATAAACCTAAAGGCGTCAGCAGCAAGGCTATGGAGAAGACTGTTATGGCTTTGGCAATATACTGCAGGGAGAAATGTTATCTGAACAAATCGACTGGAAATAACCTACTTGCTCAGCTCAAGCTGGTGATAATATTGACTTCAGAGCATTTCCAATCCCGCTGAAGTACCCCGCCTTCTATGTCTATCCTCCCCACATGCCTATGCAGGGAAAATTCAGTTCTCAACATTGAATTACACATCTTTAATCCATCTGAACATTTAACGTTACATTTTAGAATTTTGGATTTGGACACAGATTTTAAATGCGCAAACACCCACAAAGGCCACTTTCTGTCTTTACAGTAGAATACCTTGAGCTCTCAAAACTAATCTGGGCTGTGGAAGTTTTCCATATGATCCAAGACAGCTCCCTGTAGATGTTGGGTGGAGCTTATTTATTTATTTATTTCAGGATTTTACCCCGCTCTTCTCCCCTCCGAGAGGGTCGAGCCCCCAGGGCTTCTTCTGACCCGCTGAGGAAGTATCCTGCCCCAGAAGACCTACCGAACCAGGACTTTTTGGAGCTCCTGCTACGGACAGTCAGAGCTCCAAGCGGCGAAAGCGGTGAACCCGGCCAACATGAAGGCCGGTGAGGACACTTTACGGGCGAGCCGGAACACGCAATGCAGGCGACCACTGGGAAGTCTGCGAGCGCCGTCTCCAGCCCGTACCCGGGTCCCGGCGATCCTACTGGGGCTCCCTTGCCTGCCAGCTTTTGATGGCGGGACAGTGCCTTAGTTGGCCATCGCCGTTGGACTCCCCCCCCTCTTTCCCTCTCCTCCCTACCCCTCCCCCCTTTTTCCTCCCTCTCTATTTGTATCTCAACTGCTGTAAACCGCTCCGAGCCTTCGGGGAGTGGCGGTATACAAGTTTGATGTAATAAAATAAATAATAAATAAATAATAAACCCCAGAGGGGGGACTCAGAGCGGCTTACAGTAAGGCACAATTCGATGCCCACACAGTAACAATATAAAACCCCAGAACCCTTCAACAATTGAAATACATTAAAATACAATTACATTAGCATCATAGGCATTCATTCCAGATTAAAACAATGTTCTGTCCATAAAAGCATTGGCCCTATTCATCCACTTTCCATTAAAATCCCATCTAAAGTGCCGCCTTGTGCTGGTGTGCAAACGCCTGGTCCCACAGCCAGGATTTTACTTTTTTCCTGGAGGGATGAGGTGGATCGTACATCGATAGGGAGCGCATTCCACAGGCGGGGAGCCACCACCGAGAAGGCCCTGTCCCTCGTCCCCACCAGCCTGTCAGGGATCAGGATTCCGGGCCAAGATGTTGGCGCCCAAAACCCGTATCCCTGACACAGACACAACAACTGATAAGAAACACCTGGGGGCAGTCAACGGCCCGCGGCCCTGGCGAGAAAGGTGCCGGCGGGAAAAGGGAAAGCGGGAAATTGTCTTTTGAAAGTGGGGGAGGGTATAAATACGAGAGTGCCAGGACACCCGGCACTTCCAACTTAGTCCCTGTTTGTACTACTGAATAAAGCTTTCATTGATCCACGACCTTGTCTTGGCGTGATGCCTTGGGAGAAGCTACAGTCTAGCTTACACAGCCGCATTTGAGAAGTAGGCGGGAGTGAGAGCAGGGCCTCCCCGGATGATGTTAGATTACAAGGTGGGACGTAGCGGCGGATGCGTTCGGACAAGTAAGCTGGGCCAGAACCGTATAGAGCTTTAAAGGTCAAAACCAACACTTTGAATTGAGCTCGGAAGTGAACAGGCAGCCAGTGGAGCCGACACAACAGGGGGGTGGTATTCTCCCTGTATGTAGCTCCCGTTAGTAATCTGGCTGCCGCCCGCTGGACTAGTTGCAATTTCCGAACTATCTTCAAAGGCAGCCCCACGTAGAGTGCGTTGCAGTAATCTATTCGGGATGTGACCAGAGCGTGTTTCTAAATTAAATTAATTAAATTAAATTCTAAATTAAATTAATCCCTGGTCAACCAGAAAGGTCACAGAGTCACCCAATGCCATTCCCTCATCTCTCTCTCTAGGAACGCATCCAGGTGTACTTACACACATTGCTCCCAACTGGGATAAATCCTAACCCAACAGTCCAGCCACAATCAATAAAAAAAATTAACACAAAAGAAAGAGAGGGTCCCGAAGCTAACAAAGAGCAATGATGCAGCAACCCTTTCAATATAATATTTGCAAAGATCCCCAAAAGGAAGATTAATGTGTAGAAAAACTCTATGTAATCATGTGGATCCACAAAACAATACGCCTAAGTAGCATTATCAACAGTGAAACAAGGGCTCAGGGAAAAACAGATGTTCAGGCAGCCCACTGTGGCTTTCTTTCCCCGTCCGGTTTCATGTTCCTGGGGTCCCACTTCAACACACAATGATAGCCTTGTGATTTTGGCATAGGATGCCTCCTTTAGAATTTGTAGTTAACTCACATCATCTACCTGGCAGACATTTCTACTAGGCATGAGAAAAATGAAACGGAAATTAAAAGGATTCGTAAGAGATTCGTATGTAATGGGACTTTTGAGCTTTTACGGATCGCTGCCTCGAACCCGGAAGTAGACTTCCTTTTACGGTCCTTGAGGCCAACAATTTGCGTTATGATCGTAATAAATTCTTAATTATTAATTAATTAATTATTGTACTACGTACTCACTTCTCCCTGTCTTCTCCCCTCATTTCCTTCCCGCTTCATTCAGCTTCTTCTTTTCCCGCATTTCTATGGGGAACTGGAAGTGACGCTGCTGCTAGGTAGGCAATGCATTCTGGAAAGTGTAGTCCTCCAGGCTTCCCCCCCTCCTTCTCTTCCCCATTGCTCTGCTGCCATGCCCCATCGCAGGGGCCAGCTTCACACACACACGCGCGCGTGCTTCTCCTCCTCTCTCTCCCTGCGCTCTCTCAGATGCTTCTCTTCCCCGTTGCTCTGCTGCCATGCCCCATCGCAGGGGCCAACTTCAGCCCTCCAGGTATGTGTTTTGGACTTCAACTCCCACCATTCCTCACAGCCTCAGGCCTCTTCCTTTTCCTCTCAGCCTGGGCAAACTTGGGCCCTCGCTCCCTCAGGATCGGGGTGAGAGAGAGGCAGCGAGGAACGAGGGGGCTCCTCCTCCTTTTTGCTGCTTCCAAAAATAGAATACCCCCTCCCTCCCTTCCTCCTTCCCTCCCTCCTTCCTATTTGGAGAGTCCCATCTAGAATTCAGTGTGGTTTATTCAAGTTTTGTTTACAACTCCCAGAAATCCCAGCCAATTTACCAGCTGTTAGGATTTCTGGGAGTTGTAGGCCAAAACTATCTGAATGCGATGCTCTGGCATACGAATTACTAACGAATTTCGTTAGTACTTAAGTTACATTTTAGAAATTTTGGAAATTTTTTTGTAAGTCTTTCTTTTACTAATAAAAAAAAATCCCCCCATTTGATATAAGAATCGCCATTTTTGGATTCGAAACCATGCCTAATTTCTACATACCACTCACTCCCTAAACCATACATTCAAGGACAACATAGATTAGGGTCAAAGTATTTAAAGTGAACTCACAGTGCATTCATTGTGTAGTCTTAAAGGGCGTAGTCCATTGTGCCATTCACAGTCAACCCCACTGCCTCTATTGAATAGGAAAGAATTAAAAGGATTGCAGAAAGATGGGGTGAAGTAACTGATTCCATATTCTTCGTATTATTATTCCCAGGAAAATTATGCAAAAGTTTAGAGGGGAAAGCTACTAGAATTTGAACCTAAATGTAATTAATGTACTTGCTGTATTTATTTACCTTATTTACACCCCGCCTTTCTCTACTCTGAGGGGGACTCAAGGCGGCTTAATTATCCAACTTGGGCTACTACGTTTGTATTTGTTGTTGTACTGATGCACTGAATGTTTGCTTTTTTTGTTTGTTGGAATCCGCCCTGGATCCCCTCGGCCATTTCTGAGCCTTCCTTAGCTGTTGGATAGACCACACCCTTGGGCAGGGATGCACGCTTTTGGTAATTTTTAAATTAAAAGATGCACTGATTTTTTTTTTAAAAAAGTCCTTCCTGTTATGAGAAAGTCTTCAAAAACTGTGAAGTTTTCAAAGTCTTTTCATAATTCAGCCCTTATTTAGCAGGAAAATTGCATGTGGTATTTTGGGAGTCTACAGTTTTTCAATATAATTTCAGAAAACATTAGTATAAAAGAGGGTGATTTTAATTGGGAACACAGTTAGAGAGGAAAATGCTAAATCTCCATTCCATATATATATATATATATATATATATATATATAGAGAGAGAGAGAGAGAGAGAGAGAGAGAGAGAGAGCTGTCATCCTAAGTAGCCTATAGACAGCAAAACCACACAAGGCAGACACACCAAATCAGCCCACATACACACAAAACCCCACGAGGTATGTTTATCACCCAAAAAATAATAATAAAATTAAACAACATGACCAAAAATACAAAAAACAATTGGACTACAACTCCCATAATCCACCACGCCACCCCCCTCTGGCAGTTTAGAGTGTCGGAATGTTGGTGGTGCTGGCCAATTAGAGGCATTATGCAAATACTCCCTCAGTTAGAATGTAGAGGCTGGGAGCCACCCTCCTCTGGCAGTTTAGAGTGTCAGAATGTTGGTGGTGCTGGCCAATCAGAGGTGTTATGCAAATAATCCCACAGTGGCAACCAATCAGAAAGCTGGCACATATCCACATACCTACAAACATTCACTTTGTTGTCCCAGGCCTGGGAATACAGTGGGACAGGACTACAATACAACAAAAGGAAGATACCAATCCCAACTCATCCTGAGCAAACTGCTAAAGGTCTCTTAATGTTATCAACAAGAGGCAAAATGGCCATCTGTCAAGAGTCCTTTGATTGTGCTTTCCCACCATGTGGGTAGAAGGGGCTAGCCACAGACTATGGCACAGCAACGCGTGCACGGGTCAGCTAATGCTCTATGAAAAACAAGAACATGAAATATCTAGTGCCATTTTTTTAAAACAAAACAAAACCAGAGAGAACTAACCAACCATTAAAGTGACGATTACTTCAACCTTCAGAACAAGACATATGAATCTTGTTCCATCTTCTAATGATACACGATGGCCAACCCTGCCCTGCCAATTTCCATAAACCGAAGTAGAAATGAGTAGACTTTTAAATATGCAACCTATTAAAAGGATAAATTCCCCCCAGTATGTCAAATCCGTTAGATGTTGTTAGTTTTTCAGAATGGATTTCTGTTTCGTTTACTTTGAATTACTAATAAACAGTAAAGCAGATTTTAAGGGAAATGTGAAGTTGAAATCAGACTGTGCCCACATGTATCTTGAAAGGGAAGGAATAGTTTGTCAAAGGAAAGCCCGTGGCATGTGTTGGTATTTTATAGACATTGCAATAAAAAGTAAAAGCAGCAAGATAATCAAATGCAAGGATGTTATTTCATTATAATTTCTTTCTTATGGAAGCTTATACAGCTCCAAGTCTGCCAGTCAGGGACTTGCCTGAGAGATTATCAGTCTGTATGATTCATATCTGGGAAAATTGTGAGGCAGTTTTTACCGGAATTAAAATTTGAGGCACGTTTCACTCCCAAATCCAAAATGGTTGTTCTTATAGAGCAAGGCTGCCCAGGAAGTCGATCGCGATCGACCAGTCGATCCCGGGACCGAAGGAGGTCGATCCCAGCTGGATGGGCCACTTCTCAGAGGGGGCGGAGCCAGGCCACACCAAGCCCTGCCCCCTCACCCAGCTTTGGCACTCCCAGCAGCTGCTCCAGCCTTGAGGAGGGCAGGGCCAAGCCAGCCTTGTGCTAGCTATGTCACCACTAACTTGTCATTGCCATCCTCAAGCCTGGAGGAGCTACTGGGAGCTCCAAAGCCAGAGGGGAGGGGGCAAGGCTTGGCACAGCCTGGCTCCACCCCCACCCCACCCCTGGCTTCCGCTCTACTAGCAGCTTCTTCAGGCTTGAGGAGGGCAGGGCCAAGCCAGCCTTGTGCTAGCTATGTCACCACTGGCTTGTCATTGCCATCCTCAAGCCTGGAGAAGCTGCTGGGAGCTCCAAAGCCAGAGGGAAGGGGGCAAGGCTTGGCGCAGCCTGGCTCCACCCCCCTGGCTTCCACTCTACCAGCAGCTTCTCCAGGCTTGAGGATGGCAGGGCCAAGCCAGCCTTGTGCTAGCTATGTCACCACTGACTTGTCATTGCCATCCTCAAGCCTGGAGCAGCTGCTGGGAGCTCCAAAGCCAGAGGGGAGGGGGCAGGGCTTGGTGTGGCCTGGCTCCTCCCTCTGTGGCTTCTGCTCTACCAGCAGCTTCTCCAGGCTTGAGGATGGCAGTGCCAAGCCAGTGGTGGCAAAGCTAGCACAAGGCTGGCTTGGCATTGCCATCCTCAAGCCTGGAGAAGCTGCTGGTAGAGTGGAAGCCACAGGGGGCGGAGCCAGGCCGTGCCAAGCCCCCCCCCTCCCCTCTGCAGCCTTGAGGAGGTAGGTAGATCTTTCTGACTTGGTTTTATTATAAGTAGCTCGCATGCTGAAAAAGTGTGGGCACCCTGTTATAGAGGGTATTACTATGCTTCTGAGTATGTAGATGAACACCATTTACACTTGGGGCGGAAATGGAACATTGGTGAGCTCAGAACCCTGCCCATAACTGGCAATGCAGTTGGCACATGAGAGAAAAGTTCCTGTAAATGTACTTATGTAAACGCCTTGCGCAATTTCCTTGGAGGAGGAATCTGTGATGGGTAAAACCCAATTAGTCCCCATTCATAGTCCTTTCATACAATTCCATTCAAACCATGCGTCATATTTATCCATCACAAATCTTCAGACAGTTGGGATTAGATACTTGCATGAATTTCATTTGGCCTACATTTCTTGGTGTTTTTGGTGATTTTTTTCTTTGTGAGAAAAAAAAGTTGATTCAATTCTGGTTGTGTATGTGTGTGTTCAGAAGACTGCCAAATCCAGTTCTTTAACACTAGTTTTGTAGCGGAAATCTGGAGTCCCAAAACTCCTTCAGGCAGTTACTTTCTGACTCACAAGCGGCGGCTTTCGTGCGGACACAGGAACGAAGGACGCAACAATTGATACTGGTCCAAATGAAGCCAATTTATTGATTACATCAGCTGACGGAGTCTGCCTAGCATAAGGCTGCAAATGGCAGAGCGCAGATTATTTCAAGCACACAGGTTTTATACAATCAATGGCTGCAGAGCCCAGGCCCCTCCCATCTTCATCACTTGCAATTGGCTGGCACACCTGAACTCATTTTATTACCCAATCAAACAAAGCATTCTAGCATCTCACTCCTATTTGCTAAAAGGCATGGCGTATGTATTAATTCTGATTCTCAGGCTATGCTATCTGCTCTAATACAACGTGTTCCCGAGTTGTTACAAATCTATGCACTTTTCCCTAGCATTCACGGAGAAGTCTCTAATTGCCATGCGCACTATCTATTCATTCAAGAACATTGTACACAAAAGCACGTTGCTAGCATTCGGCCTATCTCTTATCTAAAAGGCACTTGATGTTCCCTGGCAAATCACTGCTTGTGCCTTTCTACTAATCATATTAGCTTATTCCCGTCATTATTACTTGGCTAGCTACCCCAGTATTCTGAAGCCTATACTGAGCAGCACTCTCTCCTAGCATTATTTCTGCTAAAGGCATCAATTCCGCTTTAATTTTAAAGACTAGCCATTTTGGGTGAATGGCTTACATGTAGATTCCTGCCCCAGTTGACTTTCTACACCAGTCTGAAATAGCCTTTGTGAGCTGGGAAGAACTATTTCTTAACCTCATGATTGCCAGAGCCCTATCTGATAAGGTCATGGGAATAATAATAATAATAACTTTATTTTTTATACCTCCATCTCTCCAAAGGGACTTGGGGCAGCTTACATAGGGACAAGCCCAGCAAAAATATAGATGGAAACACAATGCCATGGAATAAAATCAAAATAAAATCAAAATAATCAAAAATAAAATAACCCCATTATAATATCACAACAATCCCTCGCCTGATAATAATAGATACTGAGCTCAGATGGGTAAGAGTATGTGCAAAAGTTTCAGGACAGGGATAATGGAGAAGTGCAAAATCCGATAAAAGTTAGGGCTAGAAGGGTAACATCTTTTGGTATTTAAACACCAGGTTTATAGGGAAGAGGGTGGTGCTAAAGTGCAGGAGCTGCTGGTAAATTACAGTTGGAGACCAGTTATCCGGTGACCAGTCATCCACGCTTTTAAGTTCTTGCAAAAGGTGGACAGGGTGGGAGCCAGTCTAATCTCCCTAGGGAGGGAGTTCTAGAGCCAGGGGTCCACCACCGAGAAGGCCCTCATCCCCACCAACCATGCTTGAAACAGAGCCAGAAGCGAGAGGAGGGCCTTCCCAGAAGATCTTAGGGCTCGTGTTGAGACGCTGATATTGTTTTTTTAATGTTAAGTGCTAATTGGTATATGTGTTGCAGCCTAGACCTGGAGGATCCCTCAGTACACCACCATGAAGCAGCCGCGATTAAATGTTTTAATTAGAATAAGTAGAAAAAGGAAAGAGAATAAAATATAATCCAGTGGTGCTCCCAGCATCCAAGTAGTGCAGTGCAATAGTCTTTAAAGAGTTCAAAGATCCAATAAATGAAGAAACAATCTTGAGACCCCAATGGCCTTAAATCCGGGATAAGTCCTTGGGAAATGAGGGCTTGGCTGGTTACTTGAACACCATGAAGTGGAGGCGCTGCGGCCTTGTCCTGGACTTGAGTTTTGTGGAGTTTGGCAATGGAAGCTTAATGTTGTCGCGAGATGCCGAGCGCCAATGGGAACCAACTTAAATGGGTCCCCCATTGTTTTGGCCTCGGAGGCGCTGACTTCGGCGCAACACTTTATCAGGAACAGTTTGTGGGCCTGACTTTCCCAAGCCTCCCGAGGAAGGCAAATATGTCAGCTCATTAGCGGCTGCACCTGGAGAAATGGGGGGAAGCGAGGCTTTGCCTTCCCAGCGCTTCCTATCAGTTTGGGAAGAAAGAAGGCTGCGTCTGGCCTTGACTGCTGGCTGACTCGGAGGCCTCTGCAAAGGTTTCTTCTCAGACTTGGTCGGTGACTGGATTGTGAGTGAAAAATTATGCATTATATATATGTGTGTGTGTGTGTGTGTTTGTCTGTCTGTGTCTGTGTCTCTCTGTGTGTATCCGCTATCTTAAGATATCTCAGGACGGGAGGAGGTCACTTTATACCGGCGGCACTTAAACTTTTTGAAGCAAAATCAGTCGCACAAATGCTGTATGGAGCCCAGCTTGGACCCTTCTCACATTATGCCCCACTAGAGCGTGTCCAATCGAAATTCCTAAGAGCGGCTCTACAGGTGTGTCCCTAAGGCTACCCTGTGATTGGAGACAGGCTTCGTGAAAGTGGAAGCGAGAATATGGACAGCTATTCTCAATTACTGGCTACACCTATGCTTCTCCCCATGTGGTCTTGCCCCCCTCATCATGGGAGACGACTTCCAGCCCACATGGGTTACAACAGTAGCAACAAAGATCGCAACGCTAGGTTTCTCCCAAGGACAATGGCTAAGCATGAGATGGGACCAAGCCAAGGATCTCATCAAGCAACGGATCCTGGACATAGAGCGCCAATCCGACCTAGCCTGTTCCCCAGCCTTCATTGTTAGGGACGCCACTAGATACCTCACTGCCCCCATGGCATACCTAACAGACCTGGAGGTGCCCAAACACTGAAGGGCTTTTCCCCTGGCAAGAGGCCATGCCCTCCCATCGGCTGTATTGGAGGGGAGGTCTCAGAAGACCCCCTTCAAGCAGAGACTATGCCCCTGTGGGTCTGGTCATGTGGAAACAACTGAGCACGTGCTTCTTCAATGTATCTTCTACAGAGATCATAGATCCAATCTCATTGGGCTATGGCTTTTAAAATACCCGGGGCGCAGTGAATCATATTATTCCACCCTGCTGCTTTCGGACTCTAGCACTGCAGTGACTTACAGTGTTGCTAAGTTCTGTGCTACTGCCCTTAATACCAGATGGGTGATGATTGACGTCGTAGGGCAACAATATCCTGTCTTTTGAAATATATTTCATACTGATTTGTAATCTAATTTTAAATAACCGTTTACTGGGGAGTTGTCCTGCTCCTCTTAGGGCGCTTGTGCCCGCTTTGTGCTGGTCAGTGACCGTGATAAAGTTTTGCTGTTGTTGTTGGTCGGTGACTGAGATTTAACATGGCTTCTATCTGGCTGGGCTATGGAGTCAGGCTGGGGCATGACACTATGAGGGAATTGTGTTGATAATTGTTGATATGTTTGTCTTGGGCAGTTTTGCCATTTGTACACCACCTCGAGTCGCCTTCGGGCTGAGAGAGGCGGTGTAGAAGCAAAGTAAAGTAAATAGTGCAATAGATGATCATATAGACTAGCTAAATTCTGGTGACGAATCGTAGGTTCTTTGGATACTTTGGAATCCAATGCTCTCCAGTATGCATACGAGAGTGGAAGTCTAAAACATTTTATGGACCCAACACACCCCGTTGGGCATTGAGAAAAATATACTGCAGAGGAAATTATCATGGCAATGATAAAACCTTATTTGTCAAGATTTTAAGGCTGTTTTCAAATTGTTGGATTATAACTGCTGTTAAACTGGCACCCACATTATTCCCTTAGTATCTCTGCAATAGGAAATATGAATTTGGATATAAAGTTTAGGGAATATGAAAGCTTTATGTCATTTCAAATTTAATTTAGACTTTAGCCAACATTTGCAATATTTATTATTTTTGATTGAGTTGCCCTGAAGCTCTGCAAAAATTGTGGATTTTTTTCATTTAAAAGGAGCTAGTAGTTTGGATCTGATTTGGTGATGGGAGGCATTAAAAAATTCAGATTCATTAATATAATTATGAAAATATAGTTCATAGCTTTAGGGAATGTCATTTTATTTTCATTCTTTAACTCGGTAGTGATGGTTTGAGAGCAGCATCCTATAAACTAGGAAATATAATTTAAACTATTATTTAGATACCCCATCATGTAGTTGCTTAACATTTCTCTGCATTGCAGTCCCCGTGGGATCCTTGGGCTGAGCAAAAGATTCTTGTCTCCTTTCTTTTCCCAATCAATTTTAGGTTGAGGTTCCAAGGGAGTATGAACCAAAGGTAGAGGGTGTATCTGCTAGACTTATTTGATCCATAAAAAGTGGATATAAAATGCAATGGGGGGGGGGGGGATATTTTTTTTTATTAGTAATAGAAAGACTTACAAAAAATTTCAA
>JARBWK010001064.1:0-21706 GCA_030556195.1 Anolis apletophallus | reverse complement strand
AAAGAAGACTACAAAACTCATGCAGATAAAAAGGAGAGGGCCACAGCCAGCCTATGTGGCAGGAGACATGGTATATCTCTCCACTAGCACCTGCGATCGACTCCAGCCCTCCCGCAAGTTTGCGGACAAGTTTGTTGGCCCTCTACGGGTGACTGAAGTGGTCAACCCGGTCTCCAACAGGCTAGACCTTCCCACACGTGGCGCAAAGGTGCACCGGTGTTCCACGTTAGCCTGCTTAGAAAGGCAGTGACCCACCGCAGTGGTCTCCACAGGGGCGCCCAGTCCCGATCATGATCGGGAACATACCCACTTTGAGCTTAAGGGATATTTTTTAGGCTCTAAAGGCTTAGGGGCAGACTTCAATACTTTGTGCAGTGGCTTTCCAAAGACTTGCAGCCGAGTGGGTGTTAGCAGAACATGTCAAGGCCCCCAGATTAGTCAAAGGTTTCATAGGGCCTTCCCCGACAAGCCAGGGCCCTGAAAATACTTTGCTTCTTTTCCCCCAGGTCGGTGGACTCCTTCGGGGGGGCGCCTGTCAGGCGCGCTGTCCAATGCGGATAGCGCAATGGACAAAGACGCGCTGCCATCTTGAAGAGGATCGAGCGATCGGAGCGCGGCCGCCATTTTGGTTCTCCTTGTTCCATGTTGTTTCTGTAGCTCCATGTTGCTCCCTGTTGTTTCTGAGCTGTTGGAGTTCCCGCCGAAAAAGGACAAGAGGGGTGGGGTTCCGGGGTTATCTGTTCAAGGATTGGCTCTTCGCCAGAGGGGGAGGGGCTCGGGAGTTTTGGAGCAGGATTTTGGAGGGAAGGCTTCAGTACGGTTTTTACTGCCTTGGATTAAGGACTCATAAAGCATTTCCTCAATACCCGAGTGAGTGTGATTATTGAGCGGCCTACCAACGCTCACACTTCTTTACATCGTCTAGGTATTTTTGTCTCGTCTGGAGGTATGGAAACCAGTTAATTGGTTTATCCTCTTCGATCAATTGCTCCCTGGTCTTTAGAGCGAATCCCAGGCCATCCCATCTAGTCAACTCTTTGTAGGTATACCACTTTGAATTGTCAAGTGCTCTTATTTTGAATGCTTCGAGGAGAGGTCCACATGGGTACTTTGGATACCAATATTTTGTAGTATCTTTTGCCAGATTCTATAGAGTCTCAACTTCCAACAGCTGATTGAACTGTTGGAGATCTTCTGGCAGGTCATTCCACAGTCTTGGAGCATCAGATGAAAAAGTCCTCCGGGTGACGGTTGCCAGTTGGGTTCTGGCTGGTTGGAATAGGCATCTCCCAGAGGACCAAAGTGTCCGGGGCAGATTCTAAGGATTCCATCAAGGCAATAGCAACCTTATACTTTTCCCCACAACAACTGGTATTCAGAAATGCACTCAATACATAACAAGAGAAAGAGAAGAGTCTTGTGGAGCCTTGCAAATTTTGGAACCAAGCGAGGTGTTGCGGAAGCTATGAGATTAATATATTTATTTAGCAATAGCTTCCATAGATGAGTAAAAGCAGTGTAATCCAGGAAAGCTCATGTTAAAACAAATTGGTGTGCACATGCGCACTTTATTTTTTTATTATTATCTTTGAATGGTAAACTCCAAGGAAGGGTAGTCAGTAGGCCTGTTTTCTAACATTGGATACATCTGAAATGTATTTATTTCTTTTTAAGCTGAACCAGTCTGACATGGCTACTTTCTAGAAAATTTTACAACAGAGGCCACCATCATAACCAGGCCTGGATCAGGCCCGTTTGCCACCCTAGGCCAAAAGGGCCATCTGCCGCCGCCGCCGCCCTGCCCCCGCCCCGCCCCCTCGCCGGCGAGAAGGAGGAAAGCCTCACCCCCGGCTCCGCCTTGGCTCCTCCCTGCCCATCCCCGGCTCTGCTCGGCTCCCCCCGGCACCTCCCCGCCCTGCCCCGCCCCCTCGCCGGTGAGGAGGTGGAAAGCCTCACCCCCGGCTCCGCCTTGGCTCCTCCCCGCCCCGCCCCCTGCTTTGCCCCCTCGCCGGCAAGGAGGGGAAAGCCCCACCCCCGGGGGCCTCCCCACGGCTCCTCCTTCCCTCCTAAAGCCAACATGCTGGCAAGGAGGCAGGGGCGGAGCTGGGGGCGTGGTGGGGGAGGGGGCAGAGCCTTTGGAGTGAGCAAAGGGGGGGGGGGGGGGGACCCCGCACATGCACACTTTATTTTTTATTATTTTTTTGAATTTCTTTTGAATATTTTTTCAATTTTTTTACTTTTTTAAAAACTTTGGGGGTCCGACCTGCTGCCCCCCCATGGGTGCCGCCCTAGGCCTTGGCCTAGGTTGGCCTTATGGGTAATTCGGCCTGATCATAACTGGCAATTGGCAGCTGTCTACTCCATAAAAGTTGTCTAATCCTTAGCCATCCATGTTGATAATGATCACTACATCTATTAAAATCAAATGAATATCCTCCTTATCATATTACATCTTTATGCCATGCTGTCTCATTGGAAATCTATTCTAGTCAGTCTTTAGAGGCTACTGATTGCTTATGCTGTTGCATTCTTGCCACAGTTATGCTTTACCAACACTTTTAAATTGATTTATAATTTTTAATGTGCATGTAGGGTTTTTATTGCCTACATTAATGACATTATTACCAACTCTTGAACCCCACCCTTTGCTTCATAAGTGTATTGTAGATCAACCAGAGGCTGATCTACAACACACTTAGAGAGGATTGTGAGCTTCCTGTGGCACAGAGTGATGGGTTCTCAAGTCTGGAAAGTGATGGTTCTCTCTGGAAAATGCAGGGTCTCAAGGCCATTCAGGGGAGTCAGAAGTAGCAACAGCAGAAAAGGAATAGAGTGAAGAGCGGAGTGATAAGGAGGGTTCTCACAAGAATTCACCTGTAGCTATGGAGATCAACAAAAGTCTTCATTTACAAATCAGAGCTGATAATATATTGCGTTGTTCAGAGAGATTACGTGGGAAAGTTGTGAAGGAAATTAATGGGAAACAGAATGATTTCATGAGTATCTATTAGACAACAAGTTGTTTACCTTAGGGTCAGGTCAGGCAATGCTGCATTAGAGCGAAAACTTAAGCCTGGGTTGACTTGTTCTTGGTTCAAATCAAGCTTTGATTTTAGAGAAGTTTTCTCTGTTCCTGTTCAAGTTATAGTAGTTAGACCTTCTGGATTATGGATTTATGCTGTCTCTGTGATTTCTGGCTGTTCCTGGACTTTGCCATCTCTGGAACTTTATGAGATATTTGGATTAATATTTAGTTGTCGCCTGTTGCTAAACCTTTTTGGATCATATATCTTCCTTTCTTATTCCTGATTTTTATGTTTTTGTATATGTTTTTACAATAAACTGCTTATATTCCTGGACTCTTACGTGGTGCGGTGGTCATAGATGTTTCCAGGCCTGGAGTGCAACAAAGTGATTCATCTATATATTTTTAAAAATGTATCTACAATAGCGCAGTAATGCTATAGTGCTGTCATAACAATATGACAATAGAAAGCTCTCTACAACTGTCAAGATCTTTTATCAGAAAATGTCTTTTATGAGATAATTGACAGAAGGAAATAAAGCGGATACATCACCCTTTCCCATTTTAATCCTTTCTCATGTACAAAAAAGAGGCTGCCACATTTTTTTACTATGCCAGTTTTGCCTTTATATGGTACTAGCTGTACCCGGCACGCGTTGCTGTGCCCTATTTAGGAGATGCGAGAAAGTCTGAGTGTGTAAGGGTTGGAATTGTTGTTAGTGAATTGGGTGTTTTATGTTTGTGCCTCAGCTCTTTGCCTGCAGTCCTTCGGGTTTGACTTGTACCATGGCCAGGACAGATCAGCTTGGGGAGGGCTTGTCCTGTCAGGGGATCTCTATCTTCACAGGTGCGTCCAGTGTCTGTTGGGGGACTGTTAAAAATCCTTTCCGTATCCTTTTTAGCCACCTTTCTCAAGATCTTCATGTCTAGCTTACTTTCTGCTCCTCTCTTTTCAAGTGTCTTTTGCACCCATTGGTCGATGTCCGATGAGGCTTTCCCCATCATGGTCTTCTGATTTGAAAGTGTTGGAGGAGGCTGTGGCACTCATCTGACAGTTTGTTATGGGTCGGAATCTTCATGTTGGCTGGCCAGTACAGCGGTTATGCAAATCCGCCCTTATTGGCAGCCAATCATGTTGTCAGAATGTAGAGGCTGGGGGAGTCTTTGGCAGCCCCAGAGGATGCTGGGAAATGTAGGTTTTTTACTCGTTGTTTTGGGGCCCTTTTAGGTTTTGGGGGGGAAAGTTTCTTTGCTACAAACGTACCTTTCTTGAGGCCTATTTCTGTTGGCAAGTTTTGTGTTTCTGCGTTGTAAGGTTTCTCTGTTTCAGGTAGTCTTCACATGATGACTGTTCCTTTATATATATAGATTGTTTTGCAATGGAATCGGTTATAAGAGAGCCAGTATAGCAGGAAACAAAATCAATTCTCACTAATGGATTGTTCACAGAAGAAGGCATTATGAGAGATTCACCCCTGAACTTGCTACTGAATTGGAGTCATTAATCGTTTTTTTAAAAATTTGTTTAAAATAGTATATTTTCACTGACCTTACAATGCAGCAATGCCCGGAGAGCAAAGATATTGTGCAATAAAGTTGAAGCAATATTGGGAATAATGTGTTGCTATACGGTATTTCTCGGTATTACTTCGCGAATGAAGATTCTTAGGAAGGACTCATCCCACGCTTTTTACAAGCACGTTGATGACTAAAAAGACCAATCTGAGATAGGGAAGTTCAGTTGCAGAAAGCACAGCGGAAAGTCTTCTTGGGTGATGTTGTTTCCAAGTTGCGGTTCTTTCTGCGTTGTCCTTTCTCTTCAAGACCCATTCGGCATGTCTTCTCAAAAGAGGCCACAGCATTGTGGATAGTGCGTCTCCATGCCTCCCGATGTGAGGCCAGGGTGGACCATTGTTGGTGATCAATCTGGCCGAGCCTGAGATGTTGTTTCAGGGAGCCCTTATATCTCTTTTTGGGACACCTCTCTTGTGCTTACCTGTGGTGAGTTCACCATAGAGTAGTAACTTTGGGAGGCGGTGGTCCTCCATCCTAGAGACATGCCCTTCCCAGCGCAGCTGTGTTCTCAATAGCATGGTCTCAATGCTGGTGATCCCCGCTTGCTCAAGGACAGCGACATTAGTCACATAGTCAGTCCAGTGTATATTTAGAATTGTGCAAAGACAGCGCTGATGAAAGTGTTCGAGGAGTGGTAGGTGTTGGCGATAGGTGACCCATGTTTCAGACCCATACAGGAGAATAGACAGTATGATAGGTCTGTACATACTGATTTTTGTGCCTTGTCTCAGGTGCTTGTAGCTCCAGTTTCTTTTGTGAAGCCTTCCAAATGCACTAAATGCCTTTGCTAATCTGTGATCGATCTCTTTGTCAATCTTGGCGTCTGAAGAGATGATGCTTCTCAGGTAGGTGAACTTCTGAATGGACTTAAGCACAGATTTGCTATGCTGACATGGGGATGATGGTGTTCTTCCTGTGGTGCGGGCTGGTAGAGAACTTCTGTTATCTTCCGGCTGACTTCCAGCCCAAACAGCTCTGCAGCTTCTGCAAAGCAGGATGTCAGGCACTGCAGGGTGCTTCTGAATGGGCCACAAGGGCAGCATCGTCTGCAAAAAGCAGCTCACGGACTAGATAGTTTAGAGTCTTAGTGTGAGCCCGCAGATGGCTTTAGTTGAACAAGCTACCATCAGTACGATAGCATATATATATGCCGTCTTCTTTTTCTTCTTCTTCTTCTTCTTCTTTGAGGTCTGCCATAGCCCTTTAGAGCATCATGCTGAAGAAGATTGTAAATAGGGTTGGTGCAAGAACACAACCTTGTTTCACTCCATTAGTTATTAGAAAGGGCTCTGAGAGAGCATTGCCGTATCTGACTTGACCGCGCTGGCCCTCATGTAACAGGATAATGATTTTGAGGAATTTGGGGGGACATCCTAGACGTTCCAGGATCTGCCATAGACCTTTTCTGCTCACAGTATCGAAGGCTTTGGTGAGGTCGACAAATGTTACAGTATCACAGCATGGTGTAATAACACCCTGAGTCTCTCATCCTTCTGGGAACACCGTTGCCATGCTGTTCTGCATCTGGTGGTTTCCTCTGCATAAAAATAACTTCAGAAGAAGCAGGAGTAAACTAGAAGGATGGTGTAAATTTTAACAAAATTAAGTATACTTTAGGGGAGGGGGAGGGCTGAGTCTAAGTGAGAGAGGGTCTACCCTAGCAAACCTTTTGTATCGTTATCCCAATACCCCCTTGCATATGGGATATATTGAGCATGGTGATCAGATCATGATATTAATAAACATAACAGTTTAAATAATGCACCAGTAAGGCATTCTCGCGGACCATCCTGAGAATTTCGGGGGAGGGGGCTGAAGGCCCTCAAGCCCCCCCCCCCCCGGCTACATGTCTGTATGGCTCATACATTTCTATTATTAATTATTCTTTAATGAACTTATTATCGCTCATGCATTTAAGTAATTAATTATTATTTAATTGGTTCATAGCCCTATTTCAAATCCAAAGGCTTTTGCTGTACTTTTTTTTTTTACACACAAACTACACCAATTTTCATTTACATCTTGTGCAGCTGTAGTATTTTCCTTAATATTGCATTTCTTGTTCTCTAGGGAAAATTGGAAAATGCATTTAGGGGTGGGGATCTCTTAATAGAAAACAGATTCACCATTAGTGTGGTGAAGAAGTCAGCTTCATGGGACCTTGCCTCCCCCACAATTGCTGAAGGCAATGTCTAGAGAAGATGGAGAATCAAGAAGCAGGTCACTCCATCAGTTCAGCTGAAAGGTTAAGTCATTCTAGTCTTTTCCTTTCTTTAAACACTTTTGTTCCAGCTGGTCATAATGAGAAATCCAATTGCATCCAGCTGTTTGGTAACTGGTCATTATAAACCATTGAGAATTGATGCATTACTTTTCCTACCGTATTTTTCTTTCTTCTTTTCTTTTTCATCCTTTCCCTCTTTTCTCTCATGACGTTCCAAATGGTGGGAAGTCCTTTCATTCTTAAGCCAGCATTTCTGAGATTCTGAATATTTAAATAGAAATGCTTTGAATAAATGAGTAGCAACGTTATCAGCATCTTCAAACTGTTATCACCCCCAAAACAGGGCACGTCTGTGATATTTAAACTGATGTAAAACTACGGGAGCTTCCTTTTTTTGCACTATAATTTCCAGAATAAAAAAGTAACATTTCTTTTTTTTTTTGTATAATTTTTATTCATTTCAACACCACACAAAACAGCACATCACCAACTTGCCGACCTGGTCGTCGGCATACACGTAAACAAAGTCATACACCACACCCTAACAATAACAGAGCCTAAAATCAGTCCCCCCTCCCATCCCACCCCCCGCTCCCTTCACCATACACCTACACAAATACATTCCCCTTGCAGCCCTCCTTGTCCGTTTTACAGAGGCTCGTGCTTCATTCTACTATAACACAGAAGGGTGTTCTTGCTTCCCCTTTCTGTGATCTGGGAGTTTGTTGTCCGATTATTCCATGTTTTCTCTTCTATATTACTGTCTTTCATAATAGTTTGTATTTCTTCGCCTTTAGGTAGTTGGTATATTTACTCCAGTCCGTTCTATTTTCAAATGACCTATTTTGTGCTACTTTCTGTGTTAGCAGATCCATGTTCATTATATCGTAAACTTTTTTTAACCAAGAAGAAGAACACAGAAGGAAGTGTACCCCTGCTGCCCTCTATATAGGGATATCGGTACTTTAGCATTAGCCTCAGGGGGAAAACTCACAAATTAGCAACAGAGGTGAACTGGCAGGGGAAGTTATCTGGAATTAGGTGCAAATCAGAGTTCCAGTTCTGAACAGCAGTCAGTCCCTCAGTGTTCACGTCCATCTCCTCATGGCGAATAGACTTCTTTAAAATCAAACACTGAAGTTTTCGCATCTGGCATCTGGCTTCAAGTGGAAAACTTGAGAATGAATACCCCAAAAGCCAAAATGGATAAAACAGATAACAAACAATTAGGAAGAAAGGGCTCATTAACGGAGGAATTTTCTTCAAAGGATTTAATGAGAGAAATATTGAAAATCCAGACAGATGTGAAACAGATTCAAGAAAAGCAAGACTCCCAATATAACATCATTAGAGGAGAAATGGAAGATCTAAAGAAAAATTTAAAGGAGGAAATGAAAATAGTGATTAAAGAGGAATTAAGAAATATGCAAAAGGACATTGATCTGCTACAACAAGGGAAGAAAGACTGCGTCAGGGAAAACAAGGCAATGCAGATACAACAAAAAGAATTGGAAAACACAATGGTGACTATGGAAAAGACAATTGAGACTCTAAAAATGCAACAAGAGACACTAGAGGCAAAGGAGAAGGAATTCCAACTCAGGTTTAGAAACGTTCGGGAGCAGGAGCAGGAAAACGTCAAGGACACAATAACTAGGATAATCGCAGAGGTTCTACAATCTGAGGTAGAGGAAATTGAAGGAGATGTGGACAGAGTGTTTCGTGTGCAATCAAATTATGCTAAAAGACATGGCACGCCACGGGATACGATAGTCTGCTTTGGCAGAAAAACTGTCAGAGATGAGATAATAAGGGCAAACGCCAGAACCCCAACCTTCTATAAAGGTGACAAAGTGGCAATATTAAAGGAATTTCCAGTAGCTGTGTTGGAAAGAAGGAGAAAATACTTCTTTGTCACAGATATATTGAGACAGAAAAATGTAAGGTTTAAATGGGAAAAAGAAGGCCTGTTGACAACATGGGAGGGGGAAAAGCACTGGCTAACATCTGAACATAAAGCCAGACTGTTCTACGAAACATTCTTAGCAAAAGAGGGAGAAGCAAAGGACAAGGAGTCTTGGAAGAGTGAGAAAAAAGATCAGACGTCGGAAAAACAACGGAAAAGACTAAGGGAGAAATCCCCTTTATTAGACTTAGACCTGATGGAATTCGGGCAGGCTGGTGCAGGGGGAGGAAGCAAGAAAGAAGATGGCGCAGAGGTTTAAATTTTACTCACAAAATGTGAATGGCTTAAATAGCCCCAATAAACGTAATAAAGTGTGGAATCAATTTAAAAAAGGAAAATTTGATATAATTTCTTTACAAGAAACACATATTTCTCAGAAACATGTGAAATATTTAAATCAAAAACAATTTGGAAAAGTTTATTTTGCATCAAGTGAGAAAAAGAAGAGAGGGGTGGTAACCTTTGTCAATGAGAGAATCCAGTCACATCAAGTATTTAAGGACCAAGAAGGTCGACAATTGGGAATTATTTTGGAGATCGAGGGGAAAAAGATACTGATATGCAATATTTATACACCCAATGGGGCCAAAGAGAAATTTGTGGAATCACTAAATAGAAGAATTAGAGAACAAGAGTTCGATTATCTTCTAATAATGGGAGACTTCAACGGGGTGTGGAATGCGAGACTGGACAAATCAGGAGGGAAGTCAGAGGAGAAAGAGTATAGGAAAGGAAAAACAAACAAGGGGGAAATGCCAAAGTGTTTTAAGAGACTTTTGGAGGACCTCAATCTAATAGATCTTTGGAGACATTATCACAAAGGGGAAAGGGATTACACTTTTTTTTCAAATCCCCACCAGTCATGGTCGCGTATCGACATGGCTTGGGGCTCCAAGGACCTAGTAACGAAGATCAAAAAAATCAAAATTCTGACTAGGATAACATCGGACCACGCACCGTTGGAGTGGATAATGGACAACATAAGAAACAGGGAGGGAATTTTTAGGTGGAGATTAAATGATCAGCTACTAAAAACTCCCAATGATGTTGAGAAAAGCAGAGATATGTTAAAGGAATTTTTCATATTTAATAAAGAAGAAGATTCCCCAATAGAAACAATCTGGGATACGGCTAAAGCCTTCATGCGAGGACATTATATTCAGCAAGCAGCGAGAAGGAATAGGGAAAAAAGAAATAAATGTACAAAATTAGAGATGGAAATTTCCATATGGGAAAAAAACTAAAAAGTAACCCAAGAGACACTAAAATCAGAACACAATTGGATCTACTTAAAAAACAAATGGAAACCCTCCAATTGGAGGATATAACAAAGAAACTTAACCTAATGAAACAAAAGCATTTTGAAAATGCGAACAAAGTGGGTCGTTGGTTAGCCTGGAAGATCAAAAGTAGGAGACAGAAGCAATATATAAACAAAATCAGCGAAAATGGGAAAGAGTTCATACATCAAAAGGAAATAGAGGAGCAGTTTGTAAAATTCTACAAAACGCTCTATTCAGACGACAATATCCCTAGGGAAAAGATTATAGAGTATCTGGGGAGTAAAAAAATAAAGAAGATAACAGATTGTCAACGAGAAAATCTGAACAAACAAATAAATGAGGGAGAAATTAGGGCTGTAGTCAAAACTTTGGCATTAAACAAGAGCCCAGGCCCGGACGGTTTCTCATCTCACTTTTATAAGGTGCACATAGAGGTGCTGATACCATCAATGTTAAAAGTGATGAATAAAGTTCTGAATGAAGGCAAACTTCCACCCTCCTGGACCCATTCAAATATCACGCTGATACCAAAGGATGATTCAGATGTGAAGACACCCAAAAGCTTTTGTCCAATTGCCTTATTGAATACGGACTACAAGATCTTCGCGGGCATACTGGCAGCAAGATTGAAAGCGGTCTTGAATGAAAGAGTGCACAAGGACCAAACGGGTTTTCTTCAGGCCACAAATCAAAGATAATACCAGGCTGATTCTGAACATAATTGAGTATTATAATAAGCATACCCAAAAAGAAGTCGGCATCCTATTTCTGGATGCCGAAAAAGCCTTTGATAAGGTCAATTGGAATTTTATATTTGAGTTGATTAGAGAAATGGATATGGGGTTTTATTTTGAGAATACGATAAGGTCAATCTATGACAAACAAACGGCCAAAATTCTTATAAACGGCCAGTTGACAAAAGAAATCAAATTAATGAAAGGCACAAGACAAGGCTGCCCGTTGTCACCTTTGATTTTTGTATTGACATTAGAAGTTCTTTTAGAAAGTATAAGACAAAATAAGGAAATTAAAGGGCTGAGAATCCCTAATAATACATACAAGGTCTCGGCGTATGCAGACGACATGGTCTGCGTAATAGAAGACCCTCTGCAGCAATGGGAGGTGTGGTGGAAGGAACTAGCGACTTACGGGAAAGTCGCTGGGTTAAAAATAAATAAAGAGAAAACTAAGTTTATTGTCAAGAATATGACGGAAAAGAAAAAAGAGACTCTGCAAAGAACAACAGGAATCAAGATAGAGAAAATGGTCCGGTATTTGGGGGTTTTTTGACAGGAAGTAATGCCCATCTACTCCAAAATAATTATGAAAGAAAATGGAGGGAAATAAGGTCAAAGTTAAAAAAATGGAGTAAGCTGCAACTCTCACTGATGGGTAGGATAGCCCTGGTTAAAATGTCGGTGTTACCCGAAATATTATTTCTGTTTCAAACAATACCAGTGCTAAGGACAAAAGCTATTTTGGAAGAATGGAGAAAGGATATATTAAAATTCGTGTGGCTAAATAAGAGGGCCAGGATAGGATTTCAACAGTTGAAAGATAATATTACAAGAGGAGGCTTGGCATTGCCGGATTTCCAAATTTATTACGAATCTGCGGTACTAGTATGGCTGAAAGAATGGGTAACACTGACAAAAAAGAAACTATTGGCTTTGGAAGGAGAAGATCTCTGCCGGGGATGGCATAGCTATCTCTGGAGAGACTAAGTCAAGGTAGAAAAAGGTTTTAGGAACCATTTTATAAGGGCGGCTCTTATCAAGGTGTGGGACAAGCATAAAGAAAGATTATGTAAAAAAACCCCACTGTGGTTCTCCCCGACGGAGGCAGACCATAAGAGGGAAATCCCAAGGGAGAGGTGGTTGACGTACAAAAATGTATTAAAGATCAAAGGGCAGGAAGTGGACCTGATGACGTTGGAGGAGATACAGAGAGTAGAACCGGGTACAACGTGGTTCCACTACTGGCAAATAAAGGAGAGCTATAAACAAGACCGGAAAAGGGGGTTTGAAACAAAAGACTCTAGTTGGTCTAAAATAGTAAAGAGTGATACTAAAATAATACGGAAATCTTATCAACTATTACTTGGCTGGGCCACGGAGGAAAATGTTATCAAGGAGGTAATGGTAAAGTGGGCCAGACTGGTAGGTCATACCGTAGATTTGCACAAATGGGAAGAAGTGTGGTCTAAAAAATTAAAACTTACCTATGCGATTGAGATAAAAGAAAATTGGTATAAGGTATTTTACATGTGGTATTTAACACCAGAAAAGCTTGCGAAGTTTAGCAGAGGTAAACTAAAAGCAAAGTGTTGGAAATGTGGAACGAGTGTTGGGACCTACTCCCACGTGTGGTGGGATTGTAAATTGGTAAAGAAATTTTGGTGGGAGATATTTAAGAGGTCAAAGGAAATTCTGGGGAAAAAATTTGATTTTAGGCCAGAATATTTCTTGTTGGGGATATTCGATTTTGAATTAGACAAAAATGAAGATAAAATCCTTTTTTATTTGGTTGCCGCCGCAAGAATAAGTCTGGCAAGATTTTGGAAACTTAAAGAAGTACCAACATAAAAAGTAACATTTCTAAAGTCTGTGAAACTATCTTATTTCTGAGTTGCCTTAATAGCCCTGAATCTGGTTTGAGTGTCAGGCTATGACTGTGGGGACCAGGGATTGATTCCCCCTTTGTTCATGGAAACCCACTGAGTGATCTTAGGTGAGTCATACACTCTCAGTAGGGTTGCCACTTTTTCATATAAGAAATTTATTTATTTATTTATTTATAATTTGGACTTGTACGCCGCCCTCCCCGAGGCTTGGAGCTGCTCACAATCATATAAAAACATAAGAGTAAAAGCAACATGATTCTAAGATGGCCGCGTTGAGCAGACGTCCAAACGCCGAGCTCCGCCGGGCCTCCGGTAACTTTCTCCATGTTGTGGCCAACACAGCACCCCCTCTGCTGAGAGGGGCCGCTCTTAAGGGAACAACTCACCGGACCTGCCTGTCCTGCCTGTTGCGCCTGGCTCGGGGGGGGGGGGGTACTGCTTGAGGCTCCGAGGCGCCCTCTCCCCCCTCTCGAGGCCCTGCAGGCCGACGCCGAGCTTGCCCTGGAGGCTGCGCGGGCGCCGGCCTCTATCCTCAGGGCTCTTGCGGGACTAAGGGACGCCGCTGCTCCTGTGAGGTCCCTCGGCTGGGGGTCTGCAGCGTCTGCAGCGGTCCCGTGACCACAGCGACCCCCAGGGGTGCCTGACTTGGTCCCCCCGTGCCCTGGCCGGGCCTGGAAGAGGTCGGGCCGTCCACTCCCTCCGACCCCACCTGGGAGGACCCTGACGACCAACCCGAGAACATCAGGGGCGCATCGCGGACCTTACCGGCCTCGTCCATCGCCTCGGCCAGTTGGTCGAGCGCCTGGCCTTCTGGCTGAGTGAGCTGGACAGGCTGGGACCGGCGTTGGTGTCCTTGGGCGCGGCCGCCCCTCGTCGCCCGGGCTCCTGCCCTGGGCCTGGAGGAGTGCGGCTGGTGGAACGCAGGGTCCGCCTCGTTCGGCCTCCCGTACCCGAGCTCGGAGGGAGAGGGCCGAGTGAAGTGGCCACCCCGACCCCACAGACGATTCATTGGAGGAAGGCCGATGGGCTGCCGCCCCCTCGGAGGAGGCGACCCCATCTACGACCGGGACCCCGGAGAGAGCGGCGGCGGTCCAGTGGTGGAGCCCGTGGGTGGCCTTGGGCCTCCCCCGGGCCCGACGATGAGGGCATCGGCTGAAGGCCCCAACATGGCGCCGTCTTCATCCAGCCCGGCGTCCCTGACCCCGCCCCCTTCTCCCTCTCCAGTGGCTGGGACCGCCCCTCTGAGGCCCCCGGCCGTGGAGCTGCCGCTGCCAGCCCCCCGTTGCCCGAGGCCGCAGGCTCCCTTCGCCGCCGCGCGGGCGGCTTGTGACAGACGTGGTGGACATTGAGGGAGTCTTGGAGAGGGTTCCGGGGGAGCGGCCCCGGCGACGCGCGGGGCGGCTGCCGGCGGCCCCCCTGACTATGGCCGATCTGGGCCCCGGCGAGTCACCTAAACTGGATGGACACCAGAGGAGGACAAGACGGGGGCGAGGACGGGGCAGGGGACGTGGCCGGAGGATGTCCCGCTCTGTAATACCCCCCCCCCCATGGTGGCTGCCTCCCAGAAGGTGCCCCCCGGAGGGCCCCGCCCCAGGACGTTCAGGAACTCTGCCCGCAGGTTCGGGGCGCCTTCACCGGCAAACCCCTTCCTAGAAAGATAGACAAGCCGCCGATGACAAGGCGGGGCCTACAGGCGGGCAATAACCGTCCTCACAGTGACTGCCACTTCCCAGACCTGGAGTCTCTGAGGTCGTTCCTCACTCTGCGGGACCCCGGCTCCCCATTTGATGGTCGCCCTGATAACTCCACCAGATGGCTCTGCCCTTTGGCATGAGCCTAGTCCTCCTTCCCTATTGTTGTCGCTCACCCGTGATGTCCCACTCTGTATACTGTATGTCCATCCATGTATTCTCTAGTGTACTGTCTTGTCTGTTTTTATCTTGTACTGTATTTCTAGACTCTGTAAGCCGCTGCGAGCCGTATGGAGTTAGCGGCATATAAGTCCAAATAAATAAATAAATAAATAAATAAACTAAAATAAGGGACATTTACCTAAAAATATGGGATTTTTCACAAAAATAAGGGATACTTGATAAAATCTTCAAAATCAAACCTTAGGTAGAAATAGTTTTATTAACACAATAAGATAATGATTGAAAGTCATAAAAGAAACACGTTTTCATCCGCTTCCTAAAAGTCAAGAGGGAGGGGGAAGATCTGATTTTATTTGGGAGGGAATTCCACAGCCGGGGGCCACCACAGAAAAAGCCCTGTCCCTCGTCCCCACCAGACACACCAGCAAAGGTGGTGGGTCTGAGAGCAGGGCCTCTCCAGACGATCTTAGCACTCTTGACGGTTCATAGGGGAGAATACATTCGAACAGGTAAACAGGGCCGGAACCGTACAGGGTTTTGTAGGTCAACAGCAGCACTTTGAATTGTGCTCGGAAGCTAATTGGCAGTCAGTGGAGCTGGCGTAACAGGGGAGTTGTGCGCTCCCTGTACCCCACTTCCGTTAATAATCTGGCTGCTGAGCACTGGACTAATTGCAGCTTCTGGGCAGTCTTTATAGGCAACCCCACATAGAGAGCATTGCAGTAGTCTATACGGGATGTAACTAGAGCATACTACATACAGTACTACTACTACTACTACTAACAATAGCTTTATAATAGCAGCACAATGCATTAGGTATAATAAAACTTGCAGATAAAACATGCAGAGTTAACTCCCATTGCCAGCTGCACTCGCTAATTGGAAGCACATTCCAAACTGGTGTGGCAGGGATGGAAGAACGGCAGTTGGGTTATGTTATGGGAACTGATGTCTGACGCACCTAACATTGGACAGATCAAAGCCTTGCACCCTACTTAAGCTAGACCCCAGCTATGGGATCCTATCCCTCGCCAATGTTCAGAAACGCTACGTTGCCACGGAACCTCGTTTGGGCCTCGGGCCTTCCAGCTTCCAAAGACTTTGTTTGCCAAGCCTTGCTTCAAGACCCTTCCTTGGATTTAGCCCGCTTTGGGCCACAAAGACTCTTTTCCTTGTTCCTGATTGCCAAAGGATTATATTTACTCCTTGCTTCCTGTTGGACAATTTGCTGCTATCTTTTGTTGCTCAAAAGGCTTCCATAGACTATATTCTCTAGCCTCTTTCCTTTAAACCATTTATCTATATATATAAAGGAAGAGTCGTCATGGAACGACCGTCCCAAACAGAGAAACCTTACAACGCAGAGACACCAAACTTGCCAACAGAAATAGGCCTCAGACAAGGTAGGTTTGTAGCAAAGAAACTTTCCCCCAAAACCTAAAAGGCCCCCAAAACAACGAGTAAAAAACCTTACATTTCACAGCATCCTCCGGGGCTGCCAACAACTCTCCCAGCCTCTACATTCTGACAACATGATTGGCTGCCAATAAGGGTGGATTTGCATAACTCCTGTACTGGCCAGCCAACATGAACATTCCAACCAATAATAAACTGTCAGAGGAGGATAAGGCAAAGGGCTGAGGCACAAACACAAACACCCAATTCACTTCCCACAGAAAATTTACACCCCTACAAATCACAGACCACGCCCAAAATTGACAGTAAGGCTTCATGAACTTAATTTCCTGACTAGGCCTCACTTAATGGAATGCTGTTTATGCTCTGAATTGACAGTAAGGCTTCATTAACTTGATTCTCCCGACTAGCCCTCAGCTCATTGGACATTGCATATGGCCTGAATTGACAGTAAGGCTTCATTAACTTGCTGTTCCTGACTAGGCCTCAGCTCATGGGACACTGTGTATGGCCTGAATTTACAGTAACCTACCTTGGCACACAGAGCCCCTATGACCCACGCTACATTATACTACAGTTTGGAGGAGGGTGGACCATGGATTATGGGACTTGAAGTACCTCCATGGATAATGGGATTTGTAGTACTTCAAAACCCATCATTCCCCACAGACCACTGTGTCCCAGAACCAAGACCGATAAAGACCAAACTTGGCAAACAATGCCCCCCAAGACCCATACTCCATCCGACTGCAGATTAGAGGAGGACACACCATGGATAATAGGATTTCAAGTACCTCCACTCACTTCCAAAGTACCCCACCCACACACGCATCAACCTCTACATCAACACAGCAGACGGAAAGACAAAAAACATTGTATATCCACAAGCAATGCAGAACGCCAGCAACACCACACAACAACAACTCCACAGGACTCCAACATCCCACCCACCAAAACAACCCACAACAACACAGCCATGACCCCAACAACACAATAACTAACAACAACTCCAACCCATACATACTTAGACTTCCTCGCATCTCCAAAATAGGGCACAGCAATGCGTGCTGGGTACAGCTAGTTCTAAATAAAGCATTTAACCTTTGCCAAGTGTGAGGGGGTTTACTGAGGGGCACCAGGTCCAAGTGCAACAATCATACCCTCAGTTGCCCAAATAAATCAGGACCATCTTGATTAATCTTCTGCCATCGTACTTTTTTCACTTGTTTTTAAAATGCCACAGTTTTCCTCTCATCTCAGTTTCTCTCCTTGTCCTCAGCTTACTTTATTTGCTTTGGACTGATAGCCTCATCACAGCCAAGCATCTCACTTTACCTGGCATCTGATAGGAAAGAGGGAGTAGTGGGGTAAATCTGGTGCCCTGCATGCAGATCCCAGTCTGCAATGCTTTCCCCATCACACGGGGTATAGGAAAGACTCTATTCTGGCTCCATCAGAGCCAGCAGAATTGCAATGGAAAGCATCCAGTGACGCTTTCACTCTGTTTTGGGATGGGTTCTCCGCTGGAACTCACACAATGTCGTATGATGTGAGCCATGGGGCTCCATCCTCTAGATCAGTGTTTCCCAACCAGTGTGTGCCGTGGGAAATTGGAACCTCCAACACTCTTTCTTCCCCCTCCTGCTGAACACTTTTTCTTCTCCACTCGGGCTCCCTTCTTCCCAGCCTCGCTCTGCTTGCTTTGCCTCGCTTTGCTCACGCTGCTGCTTTTGCGGGAGGGGGGGAGGGAGGAAGACATGACCCGTGCGGGCACTACTGCGCAGACTCGCCCCACGTCTTCCTCCCTCCCCTCCACAGTGCTCTCTGGATATAGGTGAACTACAACTCCAAAACTCAAGGTCAATGCCCACCAAACTCTTATAGTATTTTCTCTTGGTTATGGGAGTTCTGTGTAGGAAGTTTGATTCCATTCCATCATTGGTGGAGTAGTTCAGAATGCTCTTTGATTGAGGGTGAACTATAACTCCCAGCTGCTGAGCAAGACCTTCATTTTTTTACATTTACATTTATTGGGATTTCTGCACCGCCGACTCCCGAGGGCTCGCGGCGGCTCACAAGAGCCAATGGCACAGCGCCAGAGGGTTAAAAACATGAGCACATAAAACACAATTAAAACAATGCAATACAACTAAAAACAATAGAGCAGCAGCGAATACAGACAGCCCAGTGGGTGGACACACAAGCCTACTCACCGAAGGCCTGCCCAAACAAATATGTTTTGCAGGCCTTTCTGAACGGGAGTAGGTCCCTCAGGGCTCTGGCTTCGGCCGGGAGGGTGTTCCATAGCGTGGGAGCTATCACGGAGAACACCCTCCGGCGGGTCGATATTAAATGAGCCAACTTAACAGATGGAATCACCAAAAAGTTGGCCCCCTCGGACCGTAGTGATCTCGATGGGCAATATGGAGTGAGATGGTCCCTCAGGTACGCTGGCCCCAAGCCGTGAATGGCCTTAAAGGTAAGAACCAGCACTTTGAAGGCGACCCGGTGCTCAATAGGCAGCCAGTGCAGATCCTGCAAAATTGGTGTTTTGCGGCAACCTGCTGGAGCCCCAGACAGGAGCCGGGCGGCAGTGTTCTGCACCAGCTTGAGCCTCCGGATCGACGACATAGGCAGGCCAACGTGAGCGCATTACAGTAATCTAGCCTCGAGATGACCGTGGCTTGGATCACCGTGGCTAGGTCGCTCCGGGAGAGGTAGGGAGCCAGCCTCCTAGCCTGGCGGAGGTGGAAGAAGGCAGTTTTGCTAGCCATGGAGACCTGGGCCTCCATGGACAGCTGGGAGTCCAGATGGACACCCAGACTCTTCACTGACAGCGCTGGTTGCAGTGCCGCACCGTCCAGGGTCGGAAGCCGGACATCCACCGCGCCCGGGCGGCCCAGCCACAAGATCTCCGTCTTCGCCGGATTCACCCTCAACCTACTGGCTCGCAGCCATCCAGTAACTGCTTCTAGGCAATGTTGGAAATTATCGGGGACGGACTCTGGCCTGCCCTCCATCCTCAGAATGAGCTGGGTGTCATCAGCGTACTGGTGACAGACCAGCCCATAACTCCGCACCAGCTGTGCAAGCGGCTGCATGTAGATGTTAAATAACAGAGGGGAGAGAATGGCCCCTGAGGGACTCCACACACTAATGGGGAGCCCCGGAGACCACCCCCCCTCCTCACACGCTGAGACCGCTGGCGGAGGAAGGAGGTCAGCCATTTAAGGACAGTCCCCTCACTCCAGCCATGGCCAGGCGGTGGGTCAAGAGATTGTGGTCGACCGTGTCAAACGCTGCCATGAGGTCCAATAACACGAGCAGCGCAGACCCGCCTTGGTCGAGCTGGCAGCGGAGTTGATCTGTGATGGAGACCAGGACCGCCTCCGTCCCATGCCCCGAACGGAAGCCGGACTGGAAGGGGTCTAACCATGTTGTATCATCTAAGAAGGACTGCAGCTGCTCCATTACTGCCCTCTCAACCACCTTGCCCAGGTACGACAGGTTCGACACTGGGCGATAGTTGGAGGGAACCGCAGGGTCCAATGATGGTTTCTTCAGTAATGGAGCTACCACCGCCTCTTTTAAGCACTCTGGAAAGACTCCTTGCTCAAGGGAGCTGTTAATGATATTCAACAGAGGCCCACGTAACCCCTCCAGGCAAGATCTAACTAGCCAGGAGGGGCACGGGTCGAGGGAGCAGGTGGTAGGACGAGCTGCAGTCACTAACTTATCAACAGCATCTGCGTCCAGTGGCCGAAACCGGTCGAGGGTGGGCCCGGCGGAGGGCCACGGAGTCTCTAGCTCTCTCACTGTATCAACTGTGGCCGGGAGGTCCCGGCGGAGACTCAGTATCTTGTCTGTAAAAGCTCTGAAAAGCACCGGCAGTAAGGGCCTGATCACTATTTTTTTGGGACGGTAGGGACCGTCGTCAAAGATCGAATTACCTTAAACAGTTGAGCCGGGCGTGAGCTTGCAGACGCTATCAAGGCAGAGAAGTATTCATTTTTGGCTGCCTTTGACCGCATGCTCATAAGCCTCTTTAATTAGCTTATAAGCTGATAGTGAGGCTCCGTCACGGAGTTTCCGCCACTCACGCTCTAGCCGTCTCCTTTCCCGCTTCATGATCCTAAGGTCCCCTGTATACCAGGGGGACCGATGATTGCTGGGTCGGAGAGGGCGCCTGGGGGGCAATCTCGCGAGAGCTCTAGCCAGTGAGGTGTTCCAGGCCTGGACTAGCTCATCGACTGAGACGCTGATAGACTCCAGATCCTCAGAGCATTCAGGAACCTTTCGGGTTCCATAAGTGTCCTTGGGCGAACAAGAATCTGTTCGGCGCCCTTGCATGGGGGAGGCGGTTGCTCAACCCGGATACTTAGAGCACAGTGGTCCGACCATGGTATCTCTATTACGGAGGCTAGGTCCACTTGAACCCCTGCGCTTCATGTGTGTCTTTCTGCAATTCCTGCCAGGATATCTATGTTGTGTTCATCGAAACAGGCCCAGGTTTCACACTGAGTGTATACATTAAAAACATATTGTATTACTGTGTTAGAGTGTCATTTTGTGTCATTTTGGTTGGTGGTGTGCCCCAGGATTTTGTAAATGTAAAAAATGTGCCGCGGCTCAAAAAAGGTTGAAAAACACTGCTCTAGATGGGGTGAAATCACCCTAGGATGCTGAATTTACCCCATCCAAAGAAGAATCTTGTCCTTTCCTTTGAGGCTCAGACAAAAACAGACTGGTGTATCCACTCCTGGCTTGTGTGTTCTTCATCATTAATAATGTTTGCCAACTCTGGTCTTATTTGACCAAATGCTGTCAGCGGTGGAATGTTAAAAGGTATGATATATGTGCACAAATTGTTTTCAGGCTGTAAATACTACAGTAGCATTTCCAATTACACGCATCCTTCCGCATACACTTGGGTTAGGGGTACAGGGGCCCTGTGAAAGTGAAAAGCAACAAATAAAAAAGCATTGCTTTGGCTTGAGATAACATCTGTCTAGGAATTTCTGAGTCTTCCAGCATAATTCTATGGTCAACTTAACCAAAAATTAATTTGGAGGACCAAGAAATTCCCAAGAGAGGTGTTCCCTCAGGCCAAAATAATCAAGCATTTTTGAGTTGTGATTTTTCACTTTCTATTTTCCCTAACCGTGACTGTGGGAAATTGACCATAGAGCCACCCCTAGATATTTCAAGAAAGACTATTCTAAATCAAAACTGCAAATAAATCAAATCTGCAAAAGTAAAAAAAAAATGTAAGTATAGAGGTATGACTGTATTCTTTATTTTTACAACAGCAGCTTTTAAGTCTAATCTAGAAGAAAGAAAACTGTTGAAAAGAAAACAAATCATTGGGGAAATAGCTTTTATTATGTGATTCTAATAGCATGTTCCGGAGAAATTACAGTGTTTGGCCGGTATTACACCACCTGACATCTGCCTGGAAGTAGTAACCAATAGTGAAAGGACTAAGGCAGTGACATCTCTGGCCCATCCCCTGTTTGGATATCAGCCAGCATGCCAATGACTTAAATCAAGAAATAGTTTTCTAAGATCTACAGAGACACTCGCTGGAACACCTCAGCAAGTGAGAGTCCAAAGGTGGCAGGCTAAAACCTAGAACATTAATCAGTGGCTGATACCAAATGAGAGACTTCCTCCTGGGCACACAGAAAATGGGGTGACTTGGAAGGTGCTGAACAGACTGT
>JARBWK010001063.1:0-21724 GCA_030556195.1 Anolis apletophallus | reverse complement strand
TGGTGAGGCCACATCTGGAGTACTGTGTACAATTCTGGTCACCGCACCTCAAGAAGGATATAACGAACTGGAAAAGGTACAGAAAAGGGCAACAAGAATGATCCAAGGGATGGAGCGGCTCCCTTATGAAACCAGGTTGCAACGCCTTGGTCTTTTCAGCCTTGAAAGACGGCGTTTAGAGGTGACTTGATCGAAGTGTATAAAATCATGCATGGGATAGAAAAGGTGAATAAAGAAAAACTATTTTCTTTGTCACAAAACACTAGGACTAGAGGGCACTCCCTGAAGCTCCAAGGTAGGAAAATTAGGACTAATAAAGGGAAATATTTCTTCACCCAGAAGGTCATTGGGTTATGGAACTCACTTCCAGAAGAGGGTGTGACAGCTGTCAGCCTGAACAACCTCAAGGCAGGATTAGACAGATTCATGGATACCAAGTTACTGAAAAGGACATTCAAGTGCCACCTCGGAGTTGGTTGAGGTAGGCAGGATTTCCCTGGTACTGGTTGTGGGGGTCGGGAGCAGGTCAGGGTTTTGCCCTCCCTTCTGCTCGAGATCCCCGTGTACAACTGGGGGCCACTGTGTGATACAGAATGCTGGACTAGATGGGCTGAGGTCCGATTTCAGCATGGCTCCTCTCATGTTCTTATGTTCTTAATCAATGCAACCATGCCTTTGCAAAACTGAACAGGCTTGCAGAAACACAATACAACAGTGCAAGCCTTTGCAACTTAAAGTTTTTTCATACAAGTGGTGCTTGCTGCGCCGTCACAGTTATTCTTCTCAATTGCATCAATTTCTAAATGGCATCTTGTTTATAACATTTTTTTCTGATTGAAGGCTGTTTATATGGGTAGGCTTTAAAATATATTATTCATTTTAATGGAACTATAGCTGGTTATGCTAGCCTATAAAAATGGGTGGAAGAGGCCTCCAATTAATCGAATTCTGGATAGAAACTTTTGAAAGCACCAAGAGGTTTGTGGTGGTAAAAGCCTGATCATACTAATTTGGAAGTAAAATCTGTTGAAACTAAAAAGACTTCAAAAGAATCATGGCTGGAGTCGGTTGTATGACTAATAATTTCTATGCAATTAGTCATGAGTAACTGGCACTGACTTTTATGAATTGTACTAAGGGCTAAATAATATAAGTCAACATATTTCTTGCAGAGGTTGTTTGCCTCATGGACAAATTGGGTGACTCTGTTCTAACATAATAATAAGTAATAGCAAACCTTTATTCATATCCCACCCTATCTCCCCGAGGAGATAACTTACCTGTTATTTTGCAAAACAGTTAAGTCTACAACCACTATTCACTGGTCAGAAGATCTCACAGGTTCAGTTACTCATGATGGTGCATTTGATAGATACCATGGAAATATTCCGTTGTTCTTGTGTGCCTCCAAGTAGTTTAAGGCAGTAATTTTCAACCTTTTCTGAGCACATTTTTTACATTTACAAAATCCTGGGGCACACCACCAACCAAAATGACACAAAATGACACTCTAACACAGTAATACATGTAGTTAATATGTTTTTAAATGTATTTATACACTCTCTTAGTGTGAAACCTGGGCCTGTTTCGATGAACACTAAATAGATATCCTGGCAGGAATGGTAGAAACAAAACAACAGTGTGTATATACCTGATGGTACTAGACTATATACGCTAGTGTACGTAAGAAATAACACAACCCCACGGGGGTTGTGTTATTTCTACGCATACCAGCGTATATAGTCTAGTACCACTGTGTATATACACACTGTTGTTTTGTGCCTACTGTTACCAGCCTGCTCGTTTATTCTGTATCTGTTTAAGGAATAGTAGAAAGACACACACGAAGCTCTTGCTCAACAGCTGTCAGTCTCTCTCTGTTTTTAGTTTTTATCGCATTGCCTCGAGCTCACCGTCTTTTCTTTTTTCTTTTTTCCACCACTCATATTAGGGCCTTTATCTGTGTCATGATTTTGTCCAGGGCCCTGTTCGGCATTTGCATTTTCCCTTCTCAAATACTTCTCTGTCACTCGCTTGTCTTGCTGTGATCCCAAATTGCCATTGTCGCTTGACGCGCAGCTGCAGCACTAACTTTAACTTTGTTTACTTAGCCGCGTCTGAGCGAATCCAAGATGGCGCGACCATAGCACTCGCATCACTTCTTAGGTGACGTGAGAGTGCTATGGTTCCATTTCTTAAAGGGACAGATGCGCCTTATAGTTTACATATGAATGAAGTTCGAAAATAATTTCCCACGGCACATCTGATTTCACGGCACACTAGTGTGGCACACTGGTTGAAAATCACTGGTCACAGGATTTTCTGGGGATGATAGTGTGTGATTTGCTCTGGGTCACTCAGTGGCTTTTCATTGCCATTTGGGAATTCAAACTCTGGTCTCCAGAGTCGTAGTCCAGCACTCTAACCATGACACCATGCTGATTCATCACAGAATCATAGAATGATAGAGTTGAAAGAGGCCACAAGGGCCATTCATTCCAATTTCCTACTATGCAGGAAAACAAAAGCCACCGAAGTACTTCTGAAAAATGGCCATCATACTCTCTGTTTAAAAAAACTCTAGAGTGAGACTCCACCACACTCCAAGGCAGCATATTTTATTTTCAAACACTTCTTACCATCAGAAAGTTCTCCCTAACATTTAGGTGGAATCTCTTTTCCTGTGGTATTAATCCATTGCTCCTGCAGAAAAATATGTTGCTACAAATATTGCCCATACGCTATGTACATCCCTTCCTTTATTCTCTTTTTTCTTTTCCCTGTTTTCTTTGTATTTAATGCTTTACAAAGTAATAACTCTACACTATACTAGTTTGAAAACACTTTAACCCCTCCCCCCAAAAAACCCCAAATCTGGAGTCTTCATTTTTTAGGGTCCATAGAGAGGAGCCTTGGCCATTCAAATGATATCAAAGCAGAGCAATTGTATTCCCAGTCTCCTCCTTCCTTCTCCCCTTCCTTTGGCTAGATATACCCATGAATGTGTTTGTACTCAAGCATCTGCTTAAGTTTGTGGCGTTTGAGGCACACAAATGCGCTCTCTCTCTCTCTCTCTCTCTCTCTCTCTCTCTCTCTCTCTCTCTCTGTGTATATATATACAGTATATCGAAAACAACAGAGTGGTTCATCCATGCCTTCAATTAATAATCCATGTTGCCCCATCTTTTTTGTCTTGTGCTTGCTTAAACAAAAAGAAGTTGACTATAGCTAAACCGATCCACATATTTTATTTCATAATTTACTCCAGCTTTACACTGTGAAATGAAACATCTAACCAGCACAAAAGTCACATATAAAGTCATGCAACATTAATGAAACTCAGGAGTCGGAAAGTTTTACCAGATGTGTCTTGCCAATGTATATAAAAGTATACAATGACAGAAAGTTATTTTATGCTACAATACATTGTCTTTATCTACGTATATTCATGGAAACAAAGCCAGCATGGTTTGAATGCTGGACTATAACTTTGGCAATCAAAGTTTAAATCCCCATTTGGCCATGGAAACGCACTGGATGACCTTGGGCAAGTCACCCTCGCTCAGTCTCAGAGGAGACAAAAGCAGCCTCCCACTCATAAATTCTGATAAGAAAAACTCATGATAGGTCCATCTCAGGGTTTCCCTAAGTCAGAAATGACTGGAAGGTGCACAACAACAACAAAGTAGATAATATATCATAGGTAAGAATCAGACTGTCCTCCCAATCAGGATTGTCTGGTATTGGGACAGTCAAATCCATCTGAACAAATCCTGTCAGGAAAATTCTGTGATAGAATTATTATTTTGTTATTGACTTAATCCTTTATTCTCTGAAGTTAGGGAGAAGTTCAGGATTCCCTGTTTCATGTAATCCAATTCTTTTTCTGTATAGCTACTTTGATTTACGTAGTAACGACCTTTAGTCATAATATCAAAATTCGGCTGCGCTACCATTAATGGTTAAAACATTTTCGTGCTCTCTTTTGTCTGAAAAATTGGTGTACACAGGAATAATTCCAGTGTAATCTGCCATAAAGAAAACCTCTGATGTCCAAAGGCTACAGCTGCACTGTGAAAAATTTAACTGTCTCGGTAGGATCTGGCGGAGACGTGACTAAATCCACGTACATTTACATTTTAAACTGCCAGATGTGTAACCTTTTAAACAAGTACCAGTGAGTTTCTTTGGGCCTAGCCCTTCTCCCAGAGTCATCCAGCTTTATTGAGGTGGGAGAAGCTCGGTTCTTTCTTTAAAATCCTAAATAATTTGTGGATGGGTCACTTGAAAAACTGTCTCCTCTTATATGAACATTGTCTGAACTAAGATGAATATCAGATATCTGTGTTCTCCTATCTTGTGTTACTACTAGTTCAATTGATGGACACTAGTAAGGATGGAGAAATCTATCAGTTGTCCTTCAAAAATGGAGTAGACCATGTTCTGGCTACTTCCACGGAACCATTACAAACAGAACCTGCAAGAAAAAAGAGGGTGGCAATCCTTTTTCAGCCCCACAAAAGGACACAATGACTTAGAGATGAACACTGAGAGGCTGGCTGGGTGTCCGCTTTCATTCTCCTAAATTATAATGAGTTTAAGTCTCTAGGTAAAGGTTTTCCCCTGACATTAAGTCTGACTCTGGGGTTGGTGCTCATCGCCATGTCTAAGCCAAAGAGCCAGCATTGTCCGTAGACACCTCCAAGGTCATGTCACCAGCATGACTGCATGGAGTGCCACAAGGGGCTCCGTTAAGTCTCTACTTCTTTCCAAACAATATGTATAGTTTTCCAAGACATTATTTAAAAATGAACCAGTTTTCACCAGTCCCTTATATGCCGGAAACAAGACCTTTTCAGTCTTTGTACCATGGCATTAGATTTAGAACTTGCTACGAGGTTCTCTTATCCAAAAAGTGAGGAATTATAGCTTTTTCCACAATTTATTTATTCCTGTGAGCATCTATATGTGTATTTGAATGTTCCAAAATTTTGGACATGTCATCTAACATGCATATGCAAGCTCACGCCCGGCCCAACTGTTTAAGGTAATTCGATCGCTGACGACGGTCCCTACCGTCCCAAAAAATAGTGATCAGGCCCTCACTGCCGGTGCTTTTCAGAGCTTCTTTACAGACAAGATACTGAGCCTCCGCCGGACCTTCCGGCCACAGTTGACACAGTAAGAGAGCTAGAGACTCCGTGGCCCTCCGCCGGCCCACCCTCGACCGGTTTCGGCCCCTGGACGCAGATGTTGTCGATCAGATCGTGACTGCAGCTCGCCCTACCACCTGCTCCCTCGACCCGTGCCCCTCCTGGCGGGTTAGATCGTGCCGGGAGGGGCTACGTGGGCCTCTGTTGCATATCATTAACAGCTCCCTTGAGCAAGGGTTTTTCCAGAGTGCTTAAAAGAGGCGGTGGTAGCTCCATTACTGAAGAAACCATCATTGGACCCTGCGGTTCCCTCAACTACCGCCCAGTGTCGAACCTTCCGTACCTGGGCAAGGTGGTTGAGAGGGCAGTAATGGAGCAACTGCAGTCCTTCTTAGATGACACAGCATGGCTAGACCCCTTCCAGTCCGGCTTCCGTTCGGGGCATGGGACGGAGACGGTTCTGGTCTCTATCACAGATCAACTCCGCTGCCAGCTCGACCAAGGCGGGTCTGCGCTGCTCGTGTTATTGGACCTCACGGCAGCGTTTGACACGGTCGACCACAATCTTTTGATCCACCGCCTGGCCATGGCTGGAGTGAGGGGACGGTCCTTAAATGGCTGGCCTCCTTCCTCCACCAGCGGTCTCAGCGTGTGAGGAGGGGCGGGTGGTCTCCGAGAGCTCCCCATTAGTGTGTGGAGTCCCTCAGGGGCCATTCTCTCCCCTCTATTATTTAACATCTACATGCAGCCGCTTGCACAGCTGGTGCGGAGTTATGGGCTGGTCTGTCACCAGTACGCTGACGACACCCAGCTCATCCTGAGGATGGAGGGCAGGCCGGAGTCCGTCCCCAATAATTTCCAACATTGCCTTGAAGCCGTTACTGGATGGCTGCGAGCCAGTAGGTTGAGGGTGAATCCGGCGAAGACGGAGATCTTGTGGCTGGGCCGCCCGGGCGGGGTGGGTGGCCGGCTTCCGACCCTGGACGGGACGGCGCTGCACCCAGCGCCGTCAGTGAAGAGCCTGGGCGTCCACTTGGACTCCCAGCTGACCATGGAGGCCCAGGTCTCCATGGCCAGCAAGGCTGCTTTCTTCCACCTCCGCCAGGCCAGGAGGCTCGCCCCCTACCTATCCCGGAACGATCTAGCCACGGTGATCCAAGCCACGGTCATCTCGAGGCTAGATTACTGTAATGCGCTTTACGTTGGCCTGCCTATGTCGTCGATCCGGAAGCTCAAGCTGGTGCAGAACACTGCCGCCCGGCTCCTGTCTGGGACCCCAGCAGGTGGCCATGTAACACCAATCTTGCAGGATCTGCACTGGCTGCCTATTGAGCACCGGGTCGCCTTCAAAGTGCTGGTTCTTACCTTTAAGGCCATCCACGGCCTGGGGCCAGCGTACCTGAGGGACCGTCTCACCCCATATTGCCCAGCGAGATCACTGAGGTCTGAGGAGGCCAATCTTTTAGTTGTTCCATCCGTAAAGCTGGCCCACTTAACATCGACCCGCCGGAGGGCGTTCTCAGTAATAGCCCCACGCTGTGGAACGCCTCCCGGCCGGGGCCAGAGCTTTGCGTGACCTACTCCCATTCAGGCGGGCCTGTAAAACCCACTTGTTTAGACAGGCCTTCGGAGAGTAGGCTGGTGTAAATTCTACCTTGCTGCTGGACCTGCTGTTCCTTATTTTAACTGTATTGCCTGTTTAAATTGTGTTTAATTTGTTTTTAATTGTTTTACGTTGCTGTTTTAACCCTTGGCGCTGTGCCATTGGCTTTGTGAGCCGCCGCGAGCCCCCGGGAGTCGGCGGCCGAGAAGTCCCAATAAAATAAATAATAAATAAATATGTATCTTTTGTAAGAAAAGAAAATACGGATAACACCCTTAATTTCCACTCCATCATTTACCTAGCAACCCACATTCACAAGAATGGGGGGGGGGGAGAGGTAGAATATGTTATTTAGACTAAAATATGTAAGGATTAACTTGAACAGTTAATGAAATATCATCTGGGAGATAAGCTGTGCTTGAAATTGCTCAGTCTGAAATCATGAGCACACTACTTTGAAAATTTGTTATAAGATAAGAAAGCACCAATTCACTTTTTGTGAGGCAATTGGATTGGCTAAAGCTCTCAAGCAGTCCAAATGCTGGTGTGTTCATAAGATTCATTCTGCTTAGCGCATAATTAGGGTTGCAGTTTATCTTATTTTGCTCTGAAAATAAAAGCTTAGGTAACAGTTACAGTTTCATCACAAAAGGAATGACATTATCTCTCTCATTTTATAGTAGTAGTCACAGTATAACCATGGAACTCCTTATAAAACTAGCTGATGTTTTCAAAGATGCCACAAGAAAATGGATTTGATCAACTATTTTATTTGGGAATCTCTAGTGCAACTATGATCAATTTCCATCTGAGTAGATTCACAATGGAGGACCTAGGATGTTATCACTCCACCCCACCTCCAGTGCCATTTTGCCAGCAAGCATGGCAAATGGGGGAAGCCTTGCCCAATCAGGGGAGATTTTCTGGGGCAGAACCTTCCTGTGTTGATGAAGAAGCATCCTAACACCTGGTTGGGGGTGGAGCCTTTGTCAGAAGTTGAGGGACGTTGTGCGATGGGCTGCATGCCCATCCATCCCTCAACTGGCTAGCATGTGTCCTAGGATGCTTTAATTGGTATGTGTGGTTAGGTCCTATAGAAATTCTTGGAGAGCTCGTCACCCTTTTTTTTAGGTCCTGCAAGGTATTTGAAAGTGCCTCTGTATTGAAATGACAGATTAAACACATTAGATTTAGCAAGGGTAGTTACACAGACTGCTAGAGATGGCTTACTGATGGGGATCAATACATCTAACTGGATTTTGGAGTCTCCATTTTGGGTGTTTGGGACAATGCCATCACCAGTGCTGAACTGTGGGCTATAACTATGAAACCACACGCCCCATGAACAAATTTTCTAAGGCAGAAAATGCTCCATGGCAATTGTGCTAGTGCTCAAGAAAATTTTAAGTCTGGCACTGAGTTTGCCCAATTTGAACTTGGTGTTTTGAGCTGGCATGCAATATGCCAAGTTGTAAAAAGTAACTTTAGCAAGGCAGTGTTGGTTGTTGGCTTTAGTTTCGAACACCCTTTCTCCAATGAATTATAGAATCTCATACAAAACCTGTCACATGCTTCTGGTCTCCAGACTCTGCCTTAACTTAAACTGTCAGCATGAAACATATTTTTCGCATCTTAATTCATGAAGGGAGTTTTAAAACACACCATAATACAATTTTGTATAACTTTGGGTGTTTCTCTCGAAGCCAAAACCCATCAATGCTAAGAAATGTTCAGTATTTAAATATCTGGGTCACTTTTTAAACATACCAGAAGGCATATTTATTTATTTATTGTTCGGCCTTGTATGCCGCCACTCCCCGAGGGCTCGGAATGGCTCACAATATGACATAAAACATCATAAAAGCAAAGATTAACATTAATTAACACCAGATTAAAATTTAAAATTTAACAATCAAATGCCATTCGGAACAGATGGGTCTTACATGCCCTGCGGAAGGCCAACAGGTCTCGCAGGGCACGAACTTTAGTTGGCAAGGCATTCCAGATGGATGGCGCCACAATAGAGAAAGCTCTGCGCCATGTGGATGTTAAAAGAATAGCTTTGAAACTGGCACTTCGAGTAGGTTTAGATCTTCAGAGCAAAGTGATCGCTGGGGTTGGTAGGGGGTGAGACGGTCCTTCAGATACACCAGCCCTGGACCACACAAGGCCTTGAAGGTTAACACCATGAAAGTGATCCAGTGCTCAACCAGTGACACTGCTGGAGAATAGGAGTTATATGACATCTCACTGGAACCCCATTCTGGGTGAGCTTAAGTTTCCGGATCACTGACAAAGGTAGGCCAATGTACAGGGCATTATAGTAGTCTAATCTTGAGATGATCGTGGCCTGGATCACCATGGCTAAGTCGTCTCCAGACATATAGGGGGCAAGCCGCCTAGCCTGCCGCAGATGAAAAAAGGCGGTTTTGTTAACAGTAGAGACCTGAGCTAAGATATGTGCTGAGTAGTCAGTACTTTTGCTTTTTAGAACACATTTGACAACTCCACCATTTCTTATGTCATGATGTAAGTATGCATATAAATTAGATAACAGTTATAAAGCTCATGAAAGGTTACAAATGCTGTGGAACCTCAATTATACTAGTAACTAGCTGTACCCGGCACACGTTGCTGTGCCCTATTTAGAGATGCGAGAAAGTCTGAGTATGTAAGGGTTGGAATTGATGTTACTTATGGTCTTGGTGGGGTCATGGCTGTGTCGTTGTGGGTTGTTCTGGTGGGTGGGATGTTGAAGTCCTGGGGAGTTGTCGGTATGTGGTGTTGCTGGCATTCTGCAGAGCTTGTGGATATACAATGTTTTTTGTCTTTTTTGTCTTTCCATCTGCTGTGTTGATGTAGAGGTTGATGCTTGTGTGGGTGGGGTATTTTGGGTGTTTGTGTGTGCTTGTAGAGTATCAGTACAGTGTTGTGTTGTGGTTGGAGTATAGGTGGAGTTGGTTTTTTGTTTGTGGTGGTGGTAGGTGTTGTGTGTGCGGGGTCCCGTAAAGTTGGGGGGATGGGTTGTGTTGTGTGGGTAGGAATTGCTGGAGTATTGTGCCTGGGACGTGTGTGTATTTGGAGGTGTGTGTGGTGGTGAGTAGTGAGTGCAGTCCTGGGTTTTGTGTTGGGGAAGTTGTCAGGTATTTGTGGGGTGTATTTTGAGTGTGTTGTGGTGACATAGTTGTCTCAGTCTGGCTGTGTGCTGGTTGTGATGTAGAGGGGGTGTTGCTTTTGCCAGTGGTGTTTGTTGTGAATTTTGGTTGGGGTGGGTTTTTGTGTTGCAGGATTGTTTTTTTTTGTGGGTTTTGCAAGTTTGTGTTATTCTGGGGGTATGTGTTTGCCAGTGGTGCCTGTGTCCCTGGTGCCCTATTTGTGTTAGTGTTATGTCCTCCTAGTAGATGTTATGTCCTCCTGTGTTAGTTGGTTGTACTATGTAGGTTTCTGTGTAGCAGTGGTATGTATGCATTGTGTGTGTTGTGTGTCTGTTGTGTTGTTGGTCTGTAGAGGAAGGCATTGCGAGTTGTGTGGCTGTCATGTTGTGGGTGTGGTGTTTGTAAAGTGGGTGTCTTTTGTTGTGGGTGTCTTTTGTCCTGTGAGTGGTATGTATGTGCTCTGTGCACATAGTTGTGTATCTTCTGCATATTGGCGTTGTGTGGTATTTTTTGCTGGCTTGGTCTTTTGGATTGTGTTTCTCAAGTGTGGGAACTTGCTCCCTCCTAGAGCTTGGCCTTGGCAGTTTAACAAACACCAACTGACTAAACTCAAATCACTCATTATTCTAATTCTAATCTAGCCTTTGCTAAAAACCTTCCTTGCCTGAGGCCTATTTTTGTTGCCAAGTTTGGTGTCTCTGCCTTGTAAGGTTTCTCTGCCTAGGACGGTCGTTCGATGACGGGTCTTCCTTTATATAGATAGATATAACAGAATGAGGTTCCCTTATCCAAAATGCTTAGGACTAGTATTTTGACTTTTGGCTTTTTCTGAGTTTTGGAATAGCTGTCACGATGCATCGTGACAATAGCTCTATTTGCACATATGTACATAATGAGATTTCTTGGAGATGGGGCCCAAGTCTAAACACAAAATTCATTTATGTTTAATATACATCTTATACCCTGAAGGTAATTTTATACACAATATTTTAATGATTACGGTCACAAAATAAAAGTTGTATACATACAACTCTAAGAAAGAAAATTAGTTACTATTTTGGATTTTGAAATTCTAGATCAGAGATGCTCAAACTAAATTGATATGTGTATTGTCGAAGGCTTTCATGGCAGGAATCACTGCGTTGTAGAGTTTTTGGGGGGCTATATGGCCATGTTCCATGCCTCTAGAACATGGCCATATAGCCCAAAAAAATCTACATCAATGCACTGTATAATGATCTGTACTGTTAATAATGTTGAAAGCACCATGACTTGTCTGCAAAATTATGGATAATCTCTCAATTTGAAATTTCTTTTAAAGTGTTACTTTCAAAACCCAGGATGACAACATATGCTCTTCTATGAACCATTAAATGTATGGTACCAGTACACATGTCAAAACTGAGAATGAATTTTCTCACATAGCTGTAGATATACTAAAGAAGGATCCTGAAATGTACAAAATATACATGCATAGACAGGCTTATTTATGATGATGATTAAGATGACGATGTTTATTTATACCCCATGTTTTCTTTCCACAAGGAGACTCAAAGGAGGCTTCCTTGTACATGTATAATGTTTTAGTAAGTTCATGAAATGTTAGTGTTGAGATTTTGAAGGATTCTGCAGTATCCTTTTCTTCGGAAGCCTATTATCCAAAAGTTGAATTGCAATGTTAGAAAATGGAGAACTCCAGGAAATGTTTATTTCTGGGGATCCGAATTCCGATTTGGATTTGGCTCGTTAACTTTAAAATCCCCAGACAAAAGCAGAAGGGAATAAAAAGGCCCTGGGTATGGATGGAGGTATAACACCCTATCATTAATCATTGCCATTTTGACATGTGAAATGAATTGACATATTGTACTGCCGTGAAAGCCTAACCAGAGACCCACCCAATTACGAACACTTGTTATGATTCAATTTCTTAACAATCTGTAGAAGGGTTCATTTCTATGGTTGTTTATTTTTATAATGCTGATGCAGGATTTTTTTTTTAAGAAAAAGAGGCTTCCACAACTGGTATTGTACAGTTCAAACCAGCTGATCTGTTACATTTTACAGTATGGTGAGCAATTCCCAAACCTGCTGGTCAAAATGGAGTTGAACAATGCTAGGCTTTATTTTAATCCATTCTGCAAGATGTTATTGCAGTTGGAACAGGTCACATTGTCAAAATATTACAGAAGAGCTGTTAATTTTTCAAAAGTCCTCAATCTGACATTACTAATAGTCATTTGTGAGGGGCATTTGTGCAAAATGGGGAAAACAACCTCTTTGTAACTTACATTTTATTTAGTTTCCACCAGTTATAAATCACAGCCAGGAGAATGAAGATGAATGCTCTCCAACAATTAATCTCTTCTCTCGGCATTACTTCGCAAACGAAGATTCAGGAAGGACTCATCCCACACTTTTTACAAGCGCGTTGATGACTAAAAAGGCCAATCTGAGATAGGCAAGTCCGGTGCAGAAAGCACAGCAGAAAGTCTCCTTGAGTGATGTTGTTTCCAAGTTGCGGTTCTTTCTGCGTTGTCGTTTCTCTTCGAGACCCATTCGGCGTGTCTTCTCGAAAGAGGCCACAGCATTGCGGATAGTGCTTCTCCATGTCTCCCGATGTGAGGCCAGGGTAGACCATTGTTGGTGATCAATCTGGCCGAGCCTGATATGTTGTTTCAGGGAGTCCTTATATCTCTTTTGAGGGCGCCTCTCTTGCGCTGACAAATGGCGAGTTCACTGTAGAGTAGTATCTTTGGGAGGCGGTAGTCCTCCATCCTAGAGATGTGCCCTGCCCAGCGCAGCTGCGTTCTCAATAGCATGGCCTCAACACTGGTGATCCCTGCTTGCTCAAGGACAGCAACATTCGTCACATAGTCGGTCCAGTGTATATTTAGGATTGTGCGAAGACAGCGCTGATGAAAGTGTTCGAGGAGTCGTAGGTGTTGGCGATAGGTGACCCATGTTTCAGACCCATATAGGAGAATGGACAGTATGATAGCTCTGTACGCACTGATTTTGGTGCTTTGCCTCAGGTGCTTGTTGCTCCAGACTCTTTTGTGAAGCCTTCCGAATGCACTCTATGCCTTTGATAATCTGTGATCTATCTCTTTGTCAATCTTGGCGTCTGAAGAGATGATGTTTCCCAGGTAGGTGAACTGCTGAACTGTCCCAATGCTGGGTCCTGGCTCGGCCCCTTAAACACACACACACACAGACAATGATCAATTAGCTATTTATTGAATAATAAAAATAGGTGAAAAAGTGATTGTCCAATTAAGAAATTGTCAATAGTCCAAAGTAAGAACACGTGAAGAATCAAAAGCCAAAAGCAAAGAGTTCAAAAGCAAAGTAATCCTTGGAAACAAAGCAAGGTAAAGTTCATGAAAATACAAGGTCCGTGGCGAGGTTCTTAGCAAGGTACTTGGCAAAGCAGCCAGACTATGGCTTCCAGGAACTCGGTCGCTACACTCCCTTCAGATCAGAAGTGGCCGACCAACTGAGGAAACGTTCCCAGAGAACGTTTACTTAATTCCCCCCTTTGTGAGACCAGCGCCGCTCTAGGCTTCGTCTCCATTCCTTATGGGTGGACTCGATGCTTCTCCTGCGATCAAAACATCTCCCAGGCCGAGCCGCAGCTGGCTCGCTATCTCCCTGAGAACTTTCCTCCCCTTCGGTTTCCATAAACTCATCCCCCATGGGTTCCCAGATTCTCTCTTGGGAACCGTGCCCACCTGGTCTCTCATAACTATCAGAATCTGGGTCATCCTGACCTTCCTCATCCGAGTAAACTTCAGGCCAGATGTCATCCCACTGTAAACTATCAGTTGGAGATGCGGGCCCAACAGCCCCATCATCCGCATCGCCTGTATCTACAGCAAGGGGGTCCAAAGCAATTGGCACCCCCAGGGCAGCCCCCTGACCCCCCCGGCTGGAATGGAGGCTGGGTTGCTACATGAATGGACTTAAGCACAGATTTGCCTATGCTGACGTGAGGATGATGGTGTTCTTCCTGTGGTGTGGGCTGGTAGAGGACTTCCGTTTTCTTCAGGCTGACTTCCAGCCCAAACAGCTCTGCAGCTGTTGCAAAGCAGGATGTGAGGCGCTGCAGGGCTGCTTCTGAATGGGCGACAAGGGCAGCATCATCAGCAAAAAAGCAGCTCACGGACTAGATAGTTTGGAGTCTTAGTGCGAGCCCTCAGGCGGCTTAAGTTTAACAAGCTGCCATCAGTACGATAGCGTATATATATGCCGTCTTCTTCTTGTAGGTCTGCCATAGCCCTTTGGAGCATCATGCTGAAGAAGATTGTAAATAGGGTTGGTGCAAGAACACAACCTTGTTTCACTCCGTTAGTTATGAGAAAAGGCTCCGAGAGAGCATCGCCATATCTGACTTGACCGTGCTGTCCCTCATGTAACAGGATAATCATTTTGAGGAATTTGGGGAGACATCCTAGTCGTTCCTGGATCTTCCACAGACCTTTTCTGCTCACAGCATCGAAGGCTTTGGTGAGGTCGACGAATGTTACATAGAGTCCTTTGTTCTGCTCTCTACATTTCTCTTGCAGTTGTCTAAGGGCAAAAACCATATCTGTGGTGCTCCTATTAGCTCTGAATCCGCATTGGCTTTCAGGGAGAAGTTCTTCTGCAATTAATAATATAATAATAAACTTTATTTATACCCATCCCATCTCCCCAATGGGGACTCGGGCCGGCTCACTCAAGGCCAAGGCCAAACAACAAATTACAATAAAATAAAATCTTTTTTGATAAGCTAATGTACAGTACTAACATTTATTTTATTTATTTATTTCGGGATTTTACCCCGCTCTTCTCAACCCCCAAGGGGGGACTCAGAGCGGCTTACAGTACGGCACAATTCGATGCCCACATAATCACAATATAAAACCCCAAAACCCTTCAACAATTAAAATACATTAAAAAATACATTAAAATACAACTACATTAGCACCATACACATTCACTCTGGATTAAAACAATGTTCAGTCCATAAAAACATTGGCCATAATCACCCACTTCCATTAAAAACCAATCTAAAATGCTGCCTTGTGCTGGTGTACAAATGCCTGGTCCCACAGCCAGGATTTTACTTTTTTCCTGAAGGCCAGGAGGGATGTGGTGGATCGTACATCCATAGGAAGCGCATTCCACAGGCGGGGAGCCACCACCGAGAAGGGCCCTATCCTCGTCCCCACCAGCCTCATCTGAGACGTAGGCGGGAGCGAGAGCAGGGCCTCTCCGGATGATCTTAGATTACGAGGTGGGACATAGCGGCTGATGCGTTCGGACAAGTAGGCTGGGCCAGAACCGTATAGAGCTTTAAAGGTCAAAACCAGCACTTTGAATTGAGCCCGGAATTTGACTGGCAGCCAGTGGAGCTGACACAACAGGGGGTGGTATGCTCCCTGTATGTAGCTCCCGTTAGCAATCTGGCTGCCGCCTGCTGAACTAATTGCAATTTCCAAACTGTCTTCAAGGGCAGCCCCACGTAGAGTGCGTTGCAGTAATCTATTCGGGATGTGACCAGAGCGTGGACGACCGTAGCCAGATCAGACTTCCCAAGGTACGGGCGCAGCTGGCGCACGAGTCTTAACTGTGCAAAAGCTCCCCGGCCACCGCTGAGACCTGGGGTTCCAGGCTCAGCGATGAATCCAGGATCACTCCCAAGCTGCGAACCTGCGTCTTCAGGGGAGTGTAACCCCATCCAACACAGGCTGTAACCCTATGCCCTGTTCGGCCTTTCGACTGACCAGGAGGACCTCTGTCTTGTCTGGATTTAGTTTCAATTTGCTAGCCCTCATCCAGTCCGACACAGCGGCCAGGCACCGGTTCAAGGTCTGGACAGCCTCCTTGGTGACAGGTGGGAAGGAGTGACAGATCTGGACGTCATCTGCGCACAGATAACACCTGACTCCGAAACTCCGAATGATCTCTCCCAGCGGTTTCATGTAGATGTTGAATAACATCGGGGACAGAACTGAGCCCTGGGTTCCCGGCGTAGATCATCTACCAAGGCGACCAAGGCTGTTTCAGTACCATGTCCCGGCCTAAAGCCAGACTGTGCCGGATCAAGATAATCAGTGTCTACCAAGAACCCCTGGAGTTGCGAAGCCACCACACGTTCCATGACTTTGCCCAAATAGGGAGATTGGAAACTGGCCGATAGTTCACTAATTGAGTGGGGTCCAGTGATGGTTTCTTCAACAGCGGTTTTATAACAGCTTGCTTTAAGCTGGCTGGAATTTTGCCCTCCTGTAAGGAGGCATTGACCACCACCTTCACCCACTCTGCCAAACCCCCTCTGGCTTCCTTTATCAGCCAGGATGGGCAGGGGTCTAGGATGCATGTAGTGGGCCTCGCCTCCAAGGATCTTGTCCACATCATCGAGCTGAACCAATTGAAACGAATCCATTAAAACCGGACAAGCAGATGCTCGTGTCACATCCTCAGAGACTGCCGTTAAAGTGGTATCGAAATCGAACGGATCAGCGCCACTTTATCCACGAAGGCCTTAGCAAAGTCTTCACAGCGTACCTCCGAGCCGTCAGGGATCTCGCACTGTGGCGGGTTTAAAAGACCCCTAACGACTCGGAACAGTTCCGCTGGACGGTTCTTCGCGGCGGCCACCTTGGCCGCGATAGATTTTTTTGTGCGGCTTTTGTTGCTGCGTCATAAGTCCTCAGAAAGGGGACCAGGCGCGCACGAGCTGATCTGCTCCGCTTCCGACGCCACACGCACTCTAGCCTCCTCTTTTTTCGCTTCATTGCTGCCAGCTCCTCAGTAAACCAAGGAGCTGGTTTAGCTCGGTTACTCGAGAGGGGGAGTTCTGGAGCGATCGTGTCAATAGCCCTTGTCATCTCCCTGTCCCAGAGAGAGAGAAGAGCCTCAACAGGGTCACTTACCGAGGAGGCGGGAAAATCCCCAAGAGCCGTCAGGAATCCATTCGGATCCATAAGTCTCCTGGGGCGGACCATTCTAATGGGTCCACCACCCCTGCGGAGGTGGAAAGGCACAGTGAGTCTAAACCTGATCAGGTGGTGGTCGGTCCATGGCAAAGGAATGATGGTCAGTTCCTCCACTCCGCCACCTTCATCCCATCCCTGGCAAAAAACCAGATCTAACGTGTGTCCTGCACTATGGGTGGGACCTGATATTAGCTGGGACAGGCCCATGGTTGCCATGGCGGCCATGAAGTCCTGAGCCGCTCCTGATAGAGGGGTCTCGGCATGGACGTTGAAGTCTCCCAGCACGATGAGCCGTTGGGACTCCACGGCCAAGCCGGATTGGAAATTTAGAACGCTCGTTTCTAGATCGAATTGGTAATTTAGATCCATCACAAATTCTAGGCCGAATACATACTTTGGGTCTCCCTTTCCCGCATCTTCCCCTCCCAGTCACCACCCCGATAGGAACATTGACCTGTAGGTAAATTGATTCAGTTATTTAGCTTGAAATTTTTACTTTAAAAGTCTATACATATACATGAGTATATAGAAAATGTATAATTTTATGTGTTTTTTTCTTATATTTGCAGACACTGAGCTTGACAGAACTCAAACATACATTTTAGCCTGTTTCATGTAATTTTTTTGATGTCATATTCCCATGCTGTTCTAGCGCCTGGCTGAATGCAGAACCTCTCTCCAATTAAAAACCGTAAAGCTGTATTGCTAAAACCTTTGTGATGGGTTCCATGCATAGCTGTCCAGACACTTTCCTTCTTCTCTTTCTGAAGACGAGGACAACATTTCCCAGTTTCCAACATGCCCTAATATATTCTTCAATGATTCCAAGATTCTAGGCAGAAACAGATTATTTCAAAGTAATCAGGAGTCATAACCCCAACTGACTACAGTACACAGAAAACAACAGCTGAAAATGTATTTTTCACTTTCCCTCGTAACACACCATTCTGATGTCAAGACACTGTCCATGTGCTCCATTGTGCGTCAATGACGGAGGAAGGAAACAAAGAACATTGGCATGTCAGGATGTGGTTAATTATCAATGTTATAATGTAGGATGTGAGGAAGGAACTAAACCTGCATTTATTGATTTTGGCAGTAGATAACTTAACTATACTTCATAACACAAGAATCCTGTCTAAAATGGATTCTATATGTAGAACTAAATTCCATAGGCAGTATGGGAATATCATCTGTGGTATTTTTAGACTTAATTTGATGTATGTGAACTTTCATGAGAGTGAACATTAGTGTTGTGACTCTCAGAGGTTGGGAAAGTTACTTTTTGAATGACAGAACCCCCCATTTAGGGGGCCATAGTCCAAAAATAACTTATTCAATCTCTGAGAATTCTATCAAAAACCTAATAGTAAGGTTAGGATTACGGCAACAGCCATAGCTGATAATACAACCAGAATTACTCTTGACTTCTTTAACTTTGCCAAAGTTAATGTTGCTAGAAGGGGAAGGAATCATGGCATGTTGATTCAGCATTGGACTGCAGTACTAACTTTGTGGAATGTAAACGTTGGGACTCAAGCCCATAACAGGTCTTGAACTTGGAAAATACTAAGTTTAGCATATGTAAATATGGTTTGTAAATTGAGATATACATTATCTTGGGATTTCATCTTAGAGTTTTGGAAGTTCAAAATGTCCTTAATTTTTTAGATGTTATACGTACTGTCATAAGAGTTTTATTTATTTATTCAAATTGATTTGTTGCCACTCCCAGTTTGCTCGGGGTGACTTACAGGATAAAACAAGAATTAAAACAGACATATTAAAACCATGTCACAGGATTAAAAGCGATAGCAATAAAATACACATAGCATCAGGAGAAGCCGAACAGTTTAAGACCCAAAGGCCTGCTGGAACAGTAGGGTCTTGCAGGCCTTCCGAAAAGCTAACAGACTCTGAAGGGCATGGACTTCGGAGGGCAGCGCGTTCCAGAGGATTGGAGCTATGATCGAGAAAATCCTTCTCCTTGTTGCAGTCAGATGGTAAGCCCTGGAACTTGGGACCACGAGGAGATTTTGCGTCTCTGAGCGTAGGGGTCTGGTGGGACAGTATGGGATGAGGCGGTCCCTTAGGTACACTGGCCCCAGACCATTCAAGGCCTTGAAGGTCAAAACCAGCACTTTGAAGGTAATCCGGCATTCCACAGGGAGCCAGTGCAGTTCACGCAGGATGGGTGTGATATGGCAGCTCGTCGGGACACCCGTGAGCAGCCGAGCTGCAGCGTTCTGCACCAGCTTAAGTTTCCAAATTACCGACAGAGGAAGGCCAATGTAAAGAGAGTTACAGTAGTCTAGCCTTGAGATGACCGTAGCTTGGACCACTGTGCCTAGGTCGTGTCGGGACAGATAGGGGGCCAGCTTCCTCGCCTGGCGTAGGTGAAAAAACGCAACTCTGCTGACGGTGGAGATGTGAGTCTCCATCGACAGCTGAGGGTCAAAAGTAACACCAAGGCTCTTTAGTGATGATGACGGACATAACATCATGAGTTTTTATGTTTCAGAGTTTGTGTGTTTCAATCACGTGCCCTACTTAACTTACAAAGGACATTTTTGCATCCCAGAGCATTTCTTCTTACCATCTTCCCATAAAGGGGCAGCAAAACGTTGCCAAATATGAAGTGCTTGCACACAATGAAGGTTGAGAGGTAATTGTATGGGAGAGTACATTGCATTTATAGTAACAAGGAAATCCAGTGTTGGGCTTGTGTGTATGTTCAGTTGCATTCCCTTGATAACAGTCTGGGTTCATGCAGAGGTTACTGCTGTGTTTCTTAAAGTTCCTGGAGTCTAGGGAATTTTGCATTCAACTCAAGAGACAGACTGCTATCCTGCTATTGTTTAAGTCACCAATGGCTTTGGAATGGAAGAAATAAAACTTTGAATCTAGATTAAACTTACATTGCAATGACCTGGTTTTCTCTCATCGATCATTCACTCCACTTTTTTATGTCAGCTTTTTGACAATTTAGATTATCTTGATTAGCTATTAGAAAAAGAGGGGATTATACACACACTACTGCAATGTCGAAAACAGTGGAATGTGGAACTGTCAAAGAGGGTAGGTGAGGAACAGTTGTCATTAGGCTGAAGTTCGCAGCTCAGTCTTCATTATCGGCTGTATAGGGAAGGTCAAATGGAAGTACATTGGGTGAGCCAGATGGTGTTCCATCCCTACCATAGGGGAATGAAATGGTGGGAAATAGGAGGCAACAGTTGATCTCAAATTTGGGCAAGAAAACCACACAGCAATATAGCAAGGCACCTGTATACATTAACCAATTGGAGAACCCATGTTCAGTGCTTTATATGGAGATACTACACTGAGCAGGGGATTGAACTCCATACCCAAGATACCCTCTTTCAACTCTATGAGAGAGAACATTAATAGGTAAATGAGGAGTAGAACAGTTCAGCTAATTGCACCCAGGCTACCTTAGCCACGTGTAAAATAATGTCTCTGAGAGTGGTGGACTCTATTGTTTGGAGGTCTTTCAAGAGATCAGATGGCTGTCTCTCAAGAGTACTTTATCTGCATATTCTTGCTTAGAAGAGAGTTGAACCGTGGCTACAGGCATGTGCACGTGTATTCAGTTGAACATTCGGATGTGCTTTAAAGAATGAAAGTTTGTCATTCAGCATGAGGGTTGTAAAGCACAATTGGTGAATAACTCCATATGCAGTGAGTTTTGTTAGACAATCTTGATGCCACTCTCAGTCCGCGTGTTTTATCAATGCACACAGACCTTTTTTTCATGCACAAAGTGATTTAAAATATACAATTTCCCAAAATCCAATAAAATAAACACTTTTGAACCCAACCTTTAGGAGAAAAGGTTACTCAACCTGAAAGTATATTAAATTGTAGCCTTTTTACTGCCGATGAATGACCAACATGAATGTGGGCAACATGTTGCGCCCGTCATTCTGTTGGATTATGAAAATATATAATTTTTAAAAAGTTATTGCTTTAGCTTGGAAAATTAAGTGATACATTCCTGGTTACAGCTCTATCGAATTCTTTCTTTGTCCAACATCTCATGTCTGCAGTTAATACAGTTTTACTTTGCACTTGCGGTTTGGGGAATTTTGGGCATGAAATGAATTGTTGTCTTTTGCATTTTTGCTGGTTAGTGGAAAGACAAACTTGATTTGGCTTTGCTGCAAAATGTTTTCCTCCTTTGACAGAGGATAGAAAGGTGATATTCTTGAAACAGCTTGCATGGATGAACCCAAAGTGGAAATTGTTGCCAGGAATTTAAACAAGAACAACATAGCTGCCTCTTCTCATTTTCCCGCCTGCCTGCCTGCCCGCCCGCCCGCCCGCCCACCCGTCTCCCAGGTGGTTTGGAACTGCACAAACATTATCTTGCTTTGATTCAGATTCCAAAATTATCAATATTTTTTGAGAGGATTGGACCCAGGTTTGCTTTTCATGGAATTGTAGTTATGCTGAAAAAATAGGTGAAACTTTCACAAATTTTCTGAAGGCATGTGGAAAAATTATAAGATATTGGAGCGGTTGTTTCTTTTTCTGTTTATTTGTTTTATATTAGCTGGTTTTGATTGCACCGATACAAGATGCACACATATACTGTATATCAGCATGTTCCCATGAGAAAATTCACACTTTTGAGGAATTGGGTCAAGTAATATTAAGTAGATTTCCACCCACTCAGGGTGAATCATAGCACATTTTCCCTTGTAAAGAAGTAAAGTCAGCAAATCTAGACAAAGTAAGTGATCCTTTATGAATGAAGCTGGTAACAGTTGTGAATTAAGCTCCTGCCCTATTAGCCGTCTGTGGTGT
>JARBWK010001062.1:0-21734 GCA_030556195.1 Anolis apletophallus | reverse complement strand
AACACAGCTGCAGGTAGGGGCAAAGGACGATACATCTCATACAAAGATATTTATACCTCAATGGAGTCCATCCAGTTAAACCCACCCCTTCTTTATGGTTAAAACAATCATAATTGGCTGGTGATTACTGTTACATGGCATTTCATTAATCAATAAACACTGCACAAATCATTTACATCATTTCTCTGTCATCACTAAATGTGAGAACAATAGCCATCTCTAAGGTAATTCTTTTCTCACAGTGCAAGCTATCAATGTTGAGCCTCTCTGTTCTTTACTTGCAACATTAGTTCCGGGCTTCCTGCCAGCAGTGAAGAAAGGTCGGACTTTTGCCATCTTGTAATGGTGTTTTCCATTCACATTAAGAATCCCATTAACTTTCATAGCTCAAACTGCACTGTTTTCCCACTCATCTAGCATAATGGTTTTAATTGGCACAGAGTGTATTAAAATGCATTTAATCAAGTGTTAGTCTTCCATAGCATGTGCCTTACTGATTATGGCACCAAAACCCTCTTTTTCAGGGTTGTGGCATAGTAGCATCACTCTCTGACTGTACTTTTTATGCTCGGAAAAGTACCAAACCTGCTTCAATACAACATATATAGACAGACATAAGCAATTTAACATTCCAGAAATCAGTTAAATTTAGCCTTTGCTTTTTAAATTCTCACTTTTCAATAACTCATGTTAGATAGATCTGAATTATACAGATGTTCCACTTTCAACTTCTGAAAGTACTATTTGACCATGTGCTGCCTGTTTCCTTCCTTCTAAATCAACTTGCTTTCTATACTCTTTCGCTCAGTTCGACACCATCTAGTGTTCGGTCTTGCATTGACAAGCTAAGAGATGGTTTCTGCTTTAGAAACATTTTCACTTTTGACAGTGCCTTGGTCCAAACTTTCAAATCAGTATTAGGAAGCCTGATTTGCCATATATATAGGGAAAACTTTAATCCCAGTAGTAGTATTGATAAGTCACAGGGAAAGCTGTAATTGATACACGAAACATCCAGAAAGAATAATCTAAATCTGAACTTGATTATTCAGCATAGGAGTGGCTGGATGAGAAAGGCTGCGGCTAACACTTTAAACATCATGAGTTTTCCACTGGTCTAACCCATGCTGAATTTCAGCCAGTCATGTCTTTGTGGCAAACAGGAAGGAGTAAGTAGGAAAAGTTGAGTCATAAATGCCTGTTTAAGTTGAACCATTCCCAGTTCTTTCAGCCCCAGATATGTAGCATTTTCCTGCGAGTGCACCGTACATTTCCTCCAACGAATTAAACCACAAAGAGCTTGGTTTGTTGGGAACACTACATCTGTATCTAAGGTTCAGCCATTTCATTTTTCTTGCTGTGTCCATCTTAATTCTGCTGAGCAGTGCATGCCAGGCAAGTTTATGAAGGGAGGTTTGCATAGCTGTATTTAGAAAAATTCCAGTGAAGTACAGCTGTTATTCTGTTGCAGTAAAGAAAGAAAAATCAGTCATAGTGTCACAAGTCTTTTCGGGTGGTATTTCCACTTGAACAAAATATGCTTGTATATTATGCCCACTTGGCCTTTGACCTGGCCCTGAAATTGTACCGCTTGTTGTTTTATGCACTTTTTCTTAATATAATTATATTTATAGTGAAATGAATGGCATAAATGCTTTTGTAATATTATCAGAAAGCAAAACTAATAAACAGTCTTTTATCTTCATAAGCATGCCCATTATATTGATAGTGTTTCCTCTTGATAAGGAACCATTTCCTTTCACTCAAAAGGTTTAGTAACAGGGAAGAAAGTAATAAATTTAGGCTATATTGTAGGCCCTCCATTCCCATACAGGTTAGGGATGCAGTACCTCTATGAAAGTAGAGAATAGAATCATAGAGTTGGAAGGGACCTCGTGGGCCATCCAGTCCAACCCCTACCAAGATGCATGAAAATCACATTCAAAGCACACCCGCAGATAGCCATCCAGCCTCTGTTTAAAAGCCTCCAAAGAAGGAGCCTCCACCACACTCTGGGGCAGAGTTCCACTGCTGAACATCTCTCCCTATGACTTCCCCTCACATATTTATACATGACCCTCATAATGTCTCCTCTCAACCTTCTTTTCTTCAGGCTAAGCATGCCAGCTCTTTAAGCCGCTCCTCATATGGCTTGTTCTTCAGACCCTTGATCATTTTCTTTGTCCTCTCTCTGCCTTTTCAGTCAAGTTTGCCTCCAACCTTGTTAAAGAATTAGACTGCCTTTTTGGTTACTCCTCCATGTATAATTTCGGGGCTGGAAATGTCTCCAGAAAACCCAATGGGAAAACGCCTTGGGGGGTTGAATGGGTCTGAATTTAAGGTGGATCACAAGGGGCTAAGCCTGTCCTTGTGTGGGCCCATTTTGTGGGTTTTCATTGACAGCCTAAGCAAGCCTGGAATGGAAGAGCCCCTCATCAGGCTGAAGCTCAGCAGCGGGAGCCAAGCAGCTCCGGAGGGGCTACAGCCTGACCGAGGGGTTCTTCCACTTCAGGCCTGCCTTGGCTGCTAATGCGGGAGGACGCGGCGACAGGCCCTCCAGTGAGTGTATCGCCTTCTCTGCATTTTTTTCCTATTGCATGCGTGTCTGTCATTAACAAAGTATTCTGAAATTTTGGAAAATTCCGATCCCCACCCCCCAAAATTGGAATTCAGTTCCAAATCGAACCACCAGTGCCCCCTACATCCGAAGCGGGTTTTGAACCATTTTTTAAATCAAACAAGCCTATTAGGCATTCCTTGCTCCCTATGTGAGGGCAGCTTGAACATGCTTGAATGAATCCACAGCTGATTGCCAACTGAGTAGATGGAGGCCTATCTGAGAGCTTTGCTGTTGCAGTCTTGGGCTGAGGGGAGTTGCACCGAGAGGTACAGGATACTTGCCTCCAAAGTGTCCCAAAAGAAATATGATGTATCTGAGAGTTATGCTAGTGTAGGTTGCCAAGTGCTGCATGAGCAGAAAGATATTAGCCGAAGATATTTGCTCAATCTTTCAGACTCTAAGACATTTTTTTAGACACGTCACCTTGTTATGAATAATATCTACAGGTATTTTTAAAATATAGTTGCAGAATCTTGAAAACAGTGTTATTATATGTATTTTTTCTTTCTCCCCGCTTGCAGCTGTCAGAAAGGTTTAGGCACTGAACTATTTTCTAAGGTTCACTTGATCCTGTAGCGCATAAACATAAGGGGTCATGCCCTAGGAAAATGATGAAGTCAAATGAAGCAGAAATAGCTGAATGTGGGAGAAACATGATTTGGGGATGGGTCACGGGAAAAGGAACACAGAGTGACCTAGCAAGTCTTTTCAAGTGCTACTTGGCAAGTGCTGTGTTGCCTATGTAAATGCAAGTATATTTTTCCACTGACCATAAGTTTGTTGATGAGATTCAAATTTTAACTTTTCATCCCAGAATTCCTGATCATTGGAACAGCTGGCTAGGACTTCTGGGAGTTGGAGGCCCAAACACTTGGAGGGTCACAGGTTGTGCAGGCCTGTTTTAGATCATAATGAAACTCAGTGATTTTTGGAAAATATGTTGAAATAGAATATCAAAGAATCATAGAGCTTGAACGAATCATAGAGTTTGAACAAAGGCATAGTGCAACATGTTGTAATGTGGAAACCATAGCTAGAGTATCTCTAAGAGGAAGATATCTGTAGAGTGGTCATAATGCAGCCAGAATACTATTAGTTAATCTTGAGCCAAAGAGAGAAGCCTAACAAAGACACAGTGAAAAACTGAAGTGTATAACACAAAAGACAGTGTATGTACACTATGAAGAACACCTACAATGCATACATTAGAGAAAGAAATCAGTGAATTCCACAAAACAATGAAAACGATGAATTACAATATATATGTAAATTATTACTTTAAGGCAGAAAAAAAGCCACATCAATTCTTTTTCATTCACACAGAAGTAGTATAACACATCACTTGGAAGATTTTGATAATTTGTGTTCAACACAAACTTTAAAAAACGTGTCACAATTATATACATAAAGTTTCTATCTGCTTCTTGCTGTCTCACACCAAATGGATGGATATTAACCAAATTTGAAGATGATGTTCAGGATAGTCACACTGGCAACATGTTGTACATGAAACTCATTTTAACTTATTTTGTCATGGGCAGTCTAATATTTTCATTGGCACAGAACAATCTGTTAGAAATACAATCAGAGGTATACTTTTTCAAGGGCCATTGAGGCTGATATGTAATATCTGGAATATTTTAGATCTTAAACACAAAAGTACTCATTCTTCAGAATGGTAGAAATGAAACAGTTGGTGTCACAATCGCCGACTTAGAACTGCCCCTTTAACACACACACGGAGACGTAGCAAAGGCTAACTACTTTATTGAGTATATCAAAACAGTTCCAAAGAGTAAATAGTCCAATAATAAGCAAGTAGTCCAAGTAAAGCAAATAGTCCAAAGTAACGTAGCAAATAGCTGAAGCGTGGCAAGGTTTCGCAAACCAATGCGAATCAGGAAACAGGGCAAGGTTTCGCAAACCAATGCGAAGCAGGAAACAGGGCAAGGTTTCGCAAACCAATGCGAATCAGGAAACAGGGCAAGGTGCCGCAATCCACTGTGGCTCAAGAAACAAGGCAAAGGCAAGGCAAGGCTTGATGACCACTGTTGGCTTGTGGTCCCACTCCGCTCGCGCCTATTCAGTAAAGACGTGGCCGGAGAACTGACGATCAGTTCCCATGGGGCCATTCTTAATCCTCGGCCTGGAACCCCGACGATCTAGGGCCCGGCGTCTCAGTCTCTACTTTCCGAACGGTGACTGTCTAGGGACAGATGCCAGCTCCTCCTGCCCTCCTCTATGTCCCTGCGCCTGTTGTGAGAACGGCCCCGCTCTTCCAGCCTAGTATCGCTATCTTCCTGAGAAGCAGCCTCCCCGGAGTTTCCCAGCCGCTAGCCTCCATCTGCTGCTCGGCCAGCTCTTGGGAACCTCGGCCATTTGGGAATTCATAACTATCTCCGCTATCTGCTTCGCTGCCTCCCATCTCCACCTGGTCCGCTCCTTCCCCGGGAGAATGCTCCCACTCGAGATCCCAGGCTAAACTCTCTACAGGTGAACTGGGCAAAGGTACGGCTGACCAATCTTGCTCTGGGCCTTCCAACTCATCCTCCGAGTCCCTTTCAGCCTGTGCGGGTCCCAATGCCAACGGGACCCCCGGTGCGTCACCCCTCCCCCGTGGCACGGACGGGCCCATGGGTGCTACACTATCCCCCCCCTCAGGGCCCCCCCTGGGCCGCCCCCGGGGCTTGGGCTTGTCAGGATACTTGCGGTGGAAGCGAGCCACCAACTCCGGGGCGTGAACATCTCGAGCCTTGACCCAAGCACGTTCTTCCGGGCCAAAACCCTTCCAGTCAATGAAGTACTCCAACTTCCTGTAACGGAGGCGGGCATCCAAGATGTCCTGCACCTCGACCTCCTCTCCGCCCTCCCGCATCACAGGGGGAGGAGGCGGCTGCGTCACGTCAGGCCGCACCCCCTTCGCCTGGCGAGCAACGAACGATGAAACACCGGGTGGAGCTTCATGTCCGCTGGGAGTTGCAGTTTGAAGGACACAGGCCCCACCTTCTCCAAAACCTTGTAGGGACCCAAAATCTTAAGGTCTAGCTTGCGGCTGGGTCGCTGCGTAGGCAAATTCTTGGTGGACAGCCAAACTTTATCCCCCACAAGGATGTCAGGACCCTCCTGGCGCCGCCGATCAGCCATCCGCTTGTAGTCAGCTTTCGCCTGGTCCAATTGAGTGCGTAGCAAGTCTTGGAGTGCAGTGAGCTCTCGAAGCCAATCCTTAGCCTCGGAAACGTCTCGGACGGGTCCACCGCGGGTAGAACCGAGGGTGGTGTCCATAGTTAGCAAAGAAAGGAGTCTCTTTGATGGATTCCTGCGTCGCGTTGTTGTAAGCAAACTCTGCCAGGGACAACAAGGACGCCCAATTGTTCTGCTGATAGTTGACATAGCAGCGCAGGTACTGTTCCAGGTGGCATTGACCCTTTCGGTCTGGCCATCGGTCTGCGGGTGATGAGCCGTGGACATCCGCACATCAATCCCCAGCAACTTCTGGACAGCCTTCCAGAACTGGGAAGTGAATTGGGTGCCCCGGTCAGTCACCAGGCTCTGTGGAAGTCCATGCAGCCGAAACACATGTTGCACAAACATATCAGCAGTCTCTTTGGCAGTGGGCACCCCCACACAGGGGATGAAGTGTCCCATCTTGGTGAAACAGTCCACCACGACCAGTATCGTGGTGAAGCCCTTGGACTTGGGGAGGTCGGTGATGAAATCGGCCGAAATCATCTTCCAAGGGGCAGAGGGGGTCAGAAGCGGCTGGAGCAAACCGGCCGGCTTGCCCCCCTGGTTCTTAGCCCGATGACACACAGGGCAGGAGCCCACATAGTCCTCCACATCCCTCCGCACTTTAAGCCACCAAAAGTCCCGTAGGACCAGTTGCAGAGTCTTGAAAAGCCCAAAATGGCCAGCGGCCCGGCTATCGTGGCAAAGCTTGAGAATGTCCGCCCGCTCGGGCCCAGGGGAAACATAGACAGAGTCCCGGTGGTAAAGCACCCCGTTCTTTACCTGGAAAGGGGCTGAGGCCCCTTGGTCAGTTGCTCCTGTACCCACGGATCGGTCCGCTGGCGAGCCTGGACACGCACACTCAAGGGTCTCTTGTCGCCAGGGGCCGGCGGGGCCACCGGAGGGTTGACAGGAAGCGCCCGAGCAGCCGCAAAGTTCTCCGCTTTAAGCAACCGGGCCTCGGACGGCCCGTCGCCCTCACGAACATACTCCGGCTTTCGGGACAGCGCATCAGCTTGCTTGGTCTGCTTGGGGGTCACATAGTGAATGCGGAAATTGAATCGCTCAAAGAACAGGGACCATCTCTGTTGCCTCTGGTTCAATTTGCGCTGGGACTTCAGATGCTCCAAGTTCCGGTGGTCGGTGTGAACCTCCACCGGGAACTTGGCCCCTTCAAGCAGGTGTCTCCAGACTTCAAACGCCACCTTGATGGCCAACAGTTCCTTCTCCCAAATGGTGTAGTTCTTTTCCGGAGCCGTCAGCTGTCGGGAATAGTAGGCACAGGGCAACAAGTCCGTCCCCTGAGGCTGCAGCAGGATCGCTCCCACCGCCACATCCGAAGCATCGGCCTGGACGATGAAAGGGGTGCGGGGGTTGGGGTGCTGCAAAAGCGGCTGAGTGGTGAACAGCTGCTTCAACTTGCGGAACCCCACATCCGCCGCCGGAGTCCACCGAACGGCACCTTTCCCGCAAACACTGGGTGATCGGATCAGCCCACTTGGCAAAGTCAGGAATGAACTTTCTGTAGTAGTTGGCAAAGCCCAGGAATCTTTGAATGTCTTTTTTGCTAGCAGGGGGTGCCCAGTCGACCACGGCTTGGACCTTGGTGTCATCCATGGCAATGCCCGTAGGAGAGATACGGTAGCCCAGAAAGTCCACCTCACGCAAGTCGAAAGCACATTTCTCCAGCTTGGCATAGAGCCCGTGGGCCCTCAGTCTCTGGAGCACCTCCTTGACATGGCGATCATGGGTCGCCTGATCCGAGAGAAAAATCAGCAGGTCGTCAAGGTAGACCGCCAGATAGCGGTCCAACAGGTCTCGGAAAATGTCATTCATGAAATGTTGGAAACATGCTGGGGCGTTGCACAAACCGAATCCCATCACCAGGTATTCGAAACTGCCCCACTTGGTCTGGAAGGCCGTCTTCCATTCATCTCCCTGGCGAATCCGGACAAGGTTGTAAGCCCCCCTCAGGTCCAGTTTCGTGAACACCTTAGCTCCCCGCATCCGCTCCAAGAGCTCGGGGCTCAAGGGCAGGGGATAGCGAGTCCGGATCGTGATCGTGTTGAGTTCCCTATAGAGATAGCAAAGCCGCAACTCCCCCGATTTCTTCTTGACGAACAGAATCGGAGCCCCGGCCGGGGATTGGGAGGGCCGAATGAACCCCTTCCGCAGATTCTCATCCAGGAAATCTCGGAGAGCCTGTTGCTCTGGTTCCGAGAGAGGATAGAGTCTCCCCCGCGGGATTGGGGCCCCCGGTTGCAGTTCAATGGCACAGTCATAGGGCCGGTGCGGAGGCAAGCGTTCCGCCTCCTTCTCACTGAAGACATCCCAAAAGCCGGCATACTTCTTGGGCAGGGTGGCCACATTCTCCACTTCTTGGGCCAGGCACGCCCGAGCCGTCATGCAGTGGCCCTGGCAATGGTCCGAAGAAAAAATTAGCTGCCTCTTGGCCCAGGAGATCTGGGGGTCGTGGAGCGCGAGCCACACAATGCCCAGGACAATGGGGAAATCTGGGAGCTTGGTCACAAGAAAAGAAATGTCCTCTTTATGGGAGCTAGTCCACATCCTGGTAGGAGCTGTATACTGAGTTACAGCCCCCGTTTTCAGGACTCTCCCATCGATAGTCTGGACACCCTTGGGCTCTTGGAGATCAAGAAATTTTAATCCAGCGGACTTGGCATAGTCTGCATCGATGAAGTTGTTGGTGGCCCCGGAGTCTATCATGGCATGGACCATCATCGGCCCCTTCTCGGGAGACCACAAACTGACCATAACAAGGAACAATTGTCCAGTCTTGGGTTCAGGGGGGAGGTTAGCGACATCGGCCGAGTGAGCGAACCCTCTTACACCCGGCCGGTCCCTTCCCCGCCACCTGAAGGGCTTCTTCGGCCTCTGGGGCCCCTCCGAGGGCGGCAGAGGCCCGAGGAGTCTTTCCACGCGGTTTCTGGGGGCACTCCTTAGAAAAATGTCCAGGCCCCCCGCAGTACCAGCATAAGTTGAGGCGCTGACGCCGTGCCTTCTCCGCTTGGTCCACTTTGGGCCGAACTGTCCCCAACTGCATGGGCTCCGGGTCATCCGAGCCGGCCGGCACTGGCAATTGCCGGGGTTGAAACTGTCCAGCCCCTTCCTTCCGTGCCACCGGTTTCTCCATCACGCCCTTGTCCCACCGCCTCCTGGTCTGCAGTCCTGCTTCCATGCGAAGGCTCAAGGTGATGGCGGCCTCCAGATCCGCGGGCCGGGGGTGTTTTAACATCTCCTGTTGCAGTTCCGAAGGCAGCCCCGCAATGTAGTGATACCGCAACGCCGGCAGACCCCACTGCGTCTGGGAAGCCAGGACTCGAAAACGGGAGATGTACTGGGACAGGGAGAGATCCTTACTCGTCAGCCGGGCCAGATCCCTCTCGGCGAGTTCTTCATTGACAGGAGCCCCCCATGTTGCCCTGATTGCATCTAGGAAAGCCCGCAGCGTGTTGGTATGGGGGGACTGCGCCCGGATCAACGCGGTGGCCCACGTTGCCGCGGTCCCTTCCAACAGGTTGAAGACAAAAACCACCTGGGCTCGATCGTTGGCGAACTCGTTGGGGCGTTGCTCCAAATAAAGTTCCACTTGGCAAACAAAAACCTCCACCTGGGCCGGATTGCCACTGAAGCGGCCAGGTGGGCTCACCCCCGGGTGCCGTCCGGCCCGGGTCCGCAGCTCACCCAATTCTCGTTGCATCTCTTGCACTTGGGCATCGGTCAGGTTAGCCATGGCGACAGTGGGGACGATGGGAGCCTGGGTGCGCTGCCAGCGGTTCCTGGTACGTCCCGTGGTGCGAAAGGGGTTCGAGGAGTTCTCCGGCCAACTGTCACAATCGCCGACTTAGAACTGCCCCTTTAACACACACACGGAGACGTAGCAAAGGCTAACTACTTTATTGAGTATATAAAAACAGTCCCAAAGAGTAAATAGTCAATAATAAGCAAGTAGTCCCAAGTAAAGCAAATAGTCCAAAGTAACGTAGCAAATAGCTGAAGCGTGGCAAGGTTTCGCAAACCAATGCGAATCAGGAAACAGGGCAAGGTTTCGCAAACCAATGCGAATCAGGAAACAGGGCAAGGTTTCGCAAACCAATGCGAATCAGGAAACAGGGCAAGGTGCCGCAATCCACTGCGGCTCAAGAAACAAGGCAAAGGCAAGGCAAGGCTTGATGACCACTGTTGGCTTGTGGTCCCACTCCGCTTCGCGCCTATTCAGTAAAGACGTGGCCGGAGAACTGACGATCAGTTCCCACGGGGCCGTTCTTAATCCCTCGGCCTGGAACCCCGACGATCTAGGGCCCGCGTCTCCAGTCTCTACTTTCCGAACGGTGACGGTCTAGGGACAGATGCCAGCTCCTCCTGCCCTCCTCTATGTCCCTGCGCCTGTTGTGAGAACGGCCCCGCTCTTCCAGCCTAGCATCGCTATCTTCCTGAGAAGCAGCCTCCCTGAGTTTCCCAGCCGCTAGCCTCCATCTGCTGCTCGGCCCGCTCTTGGGAACCTCGGCCATTTGGGAATTCATAACTATCTCCGCTATCTGCTTCGCTGCCTCCCCTCTCCACCTCGTCCGCTCCTTCCCCGGGAGAATGCTCCCACTCGAGATCCCAGGCTAAACTCTCTACAGGTGAACTGGGCAAAGGTACGGCGGACCAATCTTGCTCTGGGCCTTCCAACTCATCCTCCGAGTCCCTTTCAGCCTGTGCGGGTCCCAATGCCAACGGGACCCCCGGTGCGTCACCCCTCCCCCCCGTGGCACGGACGGGCCCATGGGTGCTACAGTTGGTTGCAAAAGTTAGTGATTTCCCTGAGCAACAGTAGAGCTGATAGATGTGATGACGATGATATTTATCTATATTTATTTCCTTAGACTTATATGTCGCCAACTCCATACGGCTCGCAGCGGCTTACAGAATCAGGAAAACACAATACAAATTAAAGGACAGACTAGACAGACACAACATAGGGGATGGGGGGATGGGACAAAGTCAAGGTTCAGGCGGCAACAGATGGTTGGGGCCTAAACTGGATCCATCGGACCATCAAAGGAAGGGAGGGAAGGGGGGCGCGAAGAGAGGCACCCCTGCCGGCCAAGGAGAAAGAGTGTAGGCCGGCCTCCTACGTCCCGTGGCCCAGCCGATGGGGACAAGCATGGTAAATCAGTAGTGTTCCGCGGCTTCGAGGATAGCCGGAGGTTATGCCTGGCGCCCGGGCCCAAAAGGTCCTTGCACGAAAGATCGTCTCGGCCTGGGCTCGGGTGCTGGAGGCCTCCCCCAACTGTTCGCTAACCAACCTCTTCCCCTCCTGTTGACCGGCCGGGCATCTGGGGGTCCAGGGGTCGGCCGCCCGACGCAGGGGTCTCTAGGGGTTTTAAGGGAGAGGGGCTGAAGGTCCTCCTCCGGCGGCGGCGCCTCCTCCGGCGACGGTGTGGTCTCTGATCCAGAAGCCCACTCACCGTGACCTCCTCCGGTCTGACTGTCCTCTGAGCTGGCTCCCCCGTGGGCTGTGCCGTCAATCTCATCCCAGTCATGGGTCGACGACGGGGCAGGCGGCGGACCCAACAGGGATCCCCGGGGCACCGGGGATAGACGGCAAGCCCGGCGGCGGAGCCGAGCTCCTGGGGCTCTTGCCAGGACCTGAGAGATGTCGGGCGCCTCTAGCGTCGCCGGCCAGGCACCCGACGATGACGGGTGCGCCGGAGCGGGAGAGGGCGGGGCCGAGGAGTCCAGCAAAGGTGGGGGGGCGGGGCGGAGGACGCCGAGCAAGCCGGGCCGGTCGCCATCTTGGTAGTCCCGGCCATCGCCCGTTCCTTCCAACTGGGGGGGGGGCATGCCCTAGCGCCCTCAGGGACTCCACCAGGCGTTCCACGGGCCTCACCCGCCGCCTCGGCCATAGCCAGGGGCCTCTCCTCGATGGGCAGGCTCTCCCGACGGGCTCGGCAGTGGGACTCGGAGGAGAGGTGACCCGGCCAGCAGGCCCCAGAACCATGGGACCGCGGGGTCCAGCTCTCCTGGCGGTCGCTCTCCCTCTCGCTGCGCTCCACTCTCTCCGCCGCTTCCTCAGCTGGACGCCTCACTGCCCCTCCATGGCCTGTCTCGGGCCTACCTCCAGCCGGGCGGCCAGACGTTCGACCAGCCGGCCCAGGATGGGAAGGAGGGAGGTGAGTTGTTGGATGGCGTCCTGCAGGTCCCGTAGCCCATCCCGGGCTCTATCGGCTCTGTCGGGCAAAGGGTCAGGTGGGGGGTCAGCGGTCGCCCCCTGAATGGCAGGCGGGGTGCCGGGCTTGAGGTCGGCGTCCACCCACTGAATGGCGGGGAGGGTGGAGGGCTCCCGTGCTGGCTCCAGTGCTGGCCATCGTGGTTCCCTGTCCGCTCCTAGGCCCGGCCAGGGGACCGGGGACCAAGGCGGGTGGGTCCCAAGGCTAGACCCGTGCGCGGTCCTCTCCGACAGGCCGGTAGTTCCAGAAGTTGCACGTAGCCTAGCCGATATGGCAGACTCCAGGCCAACCTCCAGAATGGCCTCCGCCTCAAGTTGCAGGGCTTCTAAGGGGGGCATGGGACCCGCCGGTGGGCCTCCCAGGGACCATGGGAGTACCCTGAGGTTCTGGGGGGCACCCCCCTTGTCCGGGGTAGTCAGTCTCGCCAATGGTCCAGTTCCATAGGAAGAGCTTCCAAGGGCCCGGCGGAGCTCAACCTTCGAGCTGCTGCTCGACGCGGCCATCTTGGAATTCCCATCATCCCATCATCTTTAGAGAATTGGCACTCAAGACAGCTTACAGTCTAGAACATCAACACAGTTAAAACATACAAAAAGTAAATAGTAAAATGGGATTGAACCATATTGAAACACACACAAGGCACAATGGGAAAGATTTGATAAAATATGTTACTTGCATTGCAATAGCATTTACTAGACTTGCAAAACTGTACTAAAACCATACAAAATTAGGAATAGGAAATGTGGAAGTAACAATATTTGAAAAAGAGAACTTGACACCAGCAGCTCACAAGAATTAACAGCTGCCTCTCCTTCCTGCCAAGAACTGAGTGGAGCCACATCCGGTCAGGAACACCCCAAGCTTCCTTGCCCTTAGTCACTTTTGCATGTCTGCTTAATGAATCAGGATGGGCCACATGTTGTCTCAGTGGCTGTAGATCTCAAGTAGTCTTTATATATAATTTTGGAAAGGCAGTTGAAGACTGAATTAAGCATGTTCTCCCAAGAGACTATACATGAGATCAAGAACATTATTAAGACGTTTACCCATTATGACAGTGTTTCTCAACCTGGGGGTCAAGACCTTTGGAAGAGGGTCATGAGGGGGTGTCAGAGGGGTTGCCAAAGACCATCAGAAAACACAGTATTTTCTGTTGGTCATGGGGGTTCTGTGTGGGAAGTTTGGCCTAATTTTATCATTGGTGGGGTTCAGAATATCTTTGGTTTTAGGTGAATTATAAATCCCAGGAACTACAATTCCCAAATGTCAAGTCTATTTTCCCCAAACCAGTGTTCACGGTTGGGCATATTGAGTATTCATGCCAAGTTTGGTCCAGATCCATCCTTGTTTGAGTCACAGTGATCTCTGGGATGTAGGTGAACTACAATTCCAAAACTCAAGGTCAATGCCCAACAAACCCTTCAAGTATTTTATGTTGGTCATGGGACCAACATGTGCCAAGTTTGGTTCAAGCTATCATTGGTGGAGTTCAGAATACTCTGTGATTGTAGATGAACTATAAATCCCAGCAACTACAACTCCCAAATGGCGAAGTCAACCCCCCCCAATTTGAATACAGTATTCAAATATGGGTGTATTGGGTACTTGTGATAAAATTGGTCCAGTTAATGAGAATACATCCTGCATATTAGATATTTACATTACGATTCATAACAATAGCAAAATTACAGTTATGAAGTAGCAACAAAAATAATTTTATGGTTGGGAATCACCACAACATGAGGGACTGTATTAAGAGTTTGTGGCATTCGGAAGGTTGAGAAACACCGCATTATGAGAAAGCTAGTTACAGTCGATGATGATGATCATGCAAAAATAAACCAAGAAACTATTTGGCAGTGCAGAGTATAACTTATTGCATTTTTAATTGAACTAATATATTCCGCTGCCATTCCTGAGAAGGTATAGATGTTAAAGATAGAACTGTAGTTCAGAAGGAGGTTTGTATACGGATACCTGTTGCCCAATTTTTTCAAGAGCATGGCTCTTTTATTTTCAGTGCTGCCAGACCTCCAGTAGGCAATGGCACATGCAGTATTTATTTATTTATTTCATGCACTTTATCCCGGTCTTCTCCCCCCAAAGGGGAACTCAGTAGGACATTCTCAGTGGGGTTGTAAAAAAAACCCTGACTGTCTTGATTTCCTTGCTTTCCCAGAATCCCAGCACAATTTTGTCCCATTCCAGTATGAATCACCTTGAACTCTCATTGCACCAAGTGTACTGTCATTGTCAGTCTTTGCTTTTCCATGTTTATTTTGCTATAACCCTGAACTATGTTGTCTACCTTTCCCAGGATGTGGTGGAGATCTCTATGGGACCTCTGGCTCTTTCCACAGTCTTGGATATCCAAACAAGTACCCACACAATCGGGAATGCCAATGGTATATTCACACAACTCCAGGCAGTAGTATTCAACTCACCATTCTGGAATTTGATGTCGAATACCATTCAAGCTGTAACTATGATGTTCTGGAGGTGAGTGGTTTTGTTTTGGTTTCCTTAACCAAGGATGGGCAAAAAGTAAATCAGGACCAGATTGGCAGGAATGTTTCACTCTCAGTATTCTATAATTTTAGATGCTTGTTTTCAGTATTTCTTGACAAAGCAGGCACAACAAAATGAGCATTCCCAGCCCTAAATTATTCTGCTGAAATGAAGATAACTCAGATCAGAAACAGAAGTGGATCCCTGGTTGGAAATCCCTGGTCAGATCCCTGATCTCCAGTTCTGGAGGACCCAGATTTATAATTCTAGATGCTTGTCTTCGGTTCTGTCTTATCTTTGAAGTTAAGCCGGTACCTTAGACTTAAGACTATACTACAGAGGAAGGAACTGGCAAAAACATCTCAGAGTCCCTTGTCTAAGGACCCTTCAACACAGTCATATAACCCAGAATATCAAGGCAGAAAATCCTACAATATCTGCTTTAAACTGGGTTATCTGAGTCCACACTGCCATATATTCTAGTTGAAAGCAGATAATGTTTTATTCAGGGGATTTTAATCAGCTGTATGGAAGGGACATTATAAAACAATATGACAAGCTATTTCAACACACATTATAGTCTAGTGGTTTAGACTCAGGTCAAGATGGTAAATGTTATCAATGAGAAAAAGACACAAATTAAGAAAAGATGCAGCAGTTTGCTTGAGCCTGAACCTACTAGGAAGATTTTGGCCCTTTCTCTCCACTCTTCTCTCCTGAGTTGAGGACAAACTAGTTTTGCACTTTGAAATCAATTGAACTATTTGGAGGAGGAAGGGGAATAGTAGAAGGTAGAGAGAGAAACCAGGACATTTAAAAGTGACTGAAAAAGCCTTACAACAGAGGGATAATCAGGACTGTCTGCCAAATCAGGACAGTTGAAGAGTTCTACTATTTTCTGTTCTTGCTGTTCACCCGATTGGACATCTCATGTGCCTGAAATTATTCATGAGGACTGATCAGATTAAAAGATGTCTCTATCTTAAAGGAAACAGAAGATAATATCTGACTGTTATCAGCAAACTTGTAAAATATGGCCACCTATACGCATTCTTCATTCTTTCTCTTTTTCGCTTTCACACACTCTCTGTCCCCTCCATGTTCGACCTTAAAGAAGTTGTCTAGCTCATTCCAGCATGCTGGAACTACTTGGTTTTGGAAACTTTTAACAGAATACTGACAACCACAAACTAGTTTAGTTTTGATGGTTTGAAACTTGAACTTTCTTTGTTGCTGAAAATCCACCCAGTATGTTTTTGTGGGAATATATTGAAATTTTAACTAAAATCATATGCAAGCTACAGTTAGAGCTGGATCATCTTGAAACAATGAATGAATATTTTATCCCAGAGTTTTTTTCTGATTTTTTTCCATTGTTTCTCCCGTATCTCTCTTCTATCTCCCTTCAAGATCCAAGATAAAAGCTGCTACTGACCACAGATTCTTCCTCTTTTCCTGTACTTAAAATGCTTGCCATCACACGTGTGAACCTGCCTTATACAAAATAGACTTTCTCTGCCCCAGTATTGCCTGCTGTGATTGGAAGAGGCCTGCAGGAAACATTTTTCCAACTTCTCTGATGACCATTGAATTGATATGTCATGGATTAGATCAAATTTTCTGCATATAAAGCATTCAAGAATTCTTCCACACTGCCCCTATATTCCGGTGATCCGGATCTCAAATTATCTTCTATCCCAGATTATCTGGCAGTGGAGACTCAGGCCCTTCTACACTGCCATATAACTCAGACATAAATCAGATAATTTTTATTATCTGCTTTGAACTAGATTACATGAGTCTTCCCAAAATTCGTCTCTATAATCCAGTTCAAAGCAGATAACCTGGATTTTATATGGCAGTATAGAAAGGGCTTTCTTTAATCCAGTTTATTAGCACATGAGTTGAAATTGATTTTATTTGGCGATTGGCTTTATAATGTATTTTATCTATATGTATTTTGCCCTCTGTGGCTTTTTAATCTTTACTGTGTGTATGTTGTTTGAATGTGTATCAATTGTATTGAATTTTTGCTGTAAGGCCGGTCTGAGTCCCTATTCGAGATGAGAAGATCAAGTACAAAAGTTTTAGAAAAAATATATTAAATAATCTGGGATCAGATCCCAGAGATATAGGACAGTGTAGAAGGGGCCTAAGTCTCCTACTAATCAATGGTCCTTCTCCAAAGACCATCATTGCACATGAAGTGATATGGAAGAAGACATACCAAGTTGTGCAAAATGTGAACATTTTATGGCTGATCTACACTGGACAGGATAGCCTGCCTGGTGTCTCCCTGGATCCAACACATACATGCTGTATCTGTTGCTATTGTCCAGACAGCACAAGGCCACGTTGGCCCCTTTGTTTGTCACTGTCTTAGAATAACATAATCATAGATTTTTCGAAGAGACCCAGGGGTTATCCAGTCAATCCCCGCTGTACAGAAAACATACAATCAATAATTTGCCACCGCTGCTGCTCCTAGCTGGAAACAGAGCTCTGTCAAGTGTCTGGCTATCACAGGTCCCTCTACTGATGTCAGAACAAGGCAACTGTGTGATTGCAAGAAAGATGGAGTCAATCTGATCTTTTCAGATGTCACAGGCCACAGCAAGGCATTCAGAGTGGGCTCTGTGGTCAGCGGTTAAGTAAGCGGCAACGGCACAATCCCTTCCCACCCCTCTGAAGAGGAAAGGGTAATGGCAGTGGTGGGTATTTTTCTGACAATGGCAGAGCTGATCGAGACCCAATCCAGCTGAACGGTTTCCTGATGCCCCTGGGATACTTCAGAGTTTCAAACAAACTCTAGAGCAGTGGTTCTAACCTGTGGGTCCCCCAGGTGTTTTTTTGGCACGACAACTCCAGAAATCCCAGCCAGTTTAACAGTGGTTAGGATTTCTGGGAATGAAAGGCAAAAACATCGAGGACAAACAGGCGAGAACTCGCTACTAGCGTATCTTATGACAAAGTCAGAATATAATAAAAAAAAAACAAAAACAAACACAACAACAACAGGATATTCAAACTACAGGAAAGGAGATTCCACCTGACATAAAGAAGAACTTCTAACTGTGAGAGACTGTTCAGCAGTGGAACTCTCTATTTCTTATAAAGCAAAGAAAAAAGTATGGTGGAGGCTCCTTCTATGGAAAGTAACCAGCGATGACATCCAGTTGCCTTAAGAATTGTAGTCACTCACATCCATCACGCCTGCTTGCCATGTTTTTCTTTGCAATGCTGGCCTTTCATCTAACTATGTGGGCTGGGTGGCCATCTCTCTCAGGTGCTTTTGAACACGATTGTCCTGCTTCTTGGCAGGGGTTGGATTGATGGCCCACAAGGTCTCTTCCGAACTCTATGATTCACTGGAAGCAACTATATTCCGTGAAGACTACCAGAAGTCACTTTATGGTGGGTAAAAGTTTTGTGCTTAGTGTAGACAAAGCTCTGATTCAGAGTTTGAGAAAGGTATCTTTTTAGATTATGGTTTCTAGGATTTCCCAGTCCCTGTGGTGACTTGCTTATGAAAAATACTGAGAGTTCAACCAAAAAAAATATGTGTATCTAGATTGATATACAAAATCTGAATCCCAAGTAAGCCCACATAGATAGATGGTAGCATTGTAAAAACATGGCAAGCAGACGTAATGAACTGAAAGTGACTACAATTCTTAAGGCAATGCTAAAGCAGTTGTCATCATTCCAACTATCTAACGAGGTGTAAAAGAAATCCCATTATTTTTCCTTATCAACATTATGAGCCTTGGTGGTCCATAGCTGGATCAGTGTACCAGATTTGAAAAGTAATTTCTACTTCAGTGCTAGCATCTTGTCAGTATCTAGATGCTTAATCCAGTTTAATCCAGTGAACAAATAAAGTTAGGCCAAGTTTTTAAAATTTACAAGTCCCAAAATCTGTTGCAGCCATTGGCCATAATAATTAAGGAGTTCTGCAATAATGCATTTTGCAAAACCCTACTGGGTTTTGCAATATCCACGGTGTCAATTAGGACATCTCCAGTCACGAACAGTGAATCTCCTGTTGATGACCTCAGTGACAGTGTGAAATCACCCGTGTCAGTTGTTGCCCCTTTGTTATGATCACCCAACGTTTCCAAATGGCTGCTCGTTTCACAATTTTCAGCCCTGCAATACCAAGATGACACTGCAGTTTAGAAATTCAACGCTTTCTTTCCTGCATTGTTCTCTCACTTTTTGCAGAGCAGATCACATTCTCTCCGTTCCCATTCCATGCCAAATAGATTTGGTTAGATTCCAGTGCTGTCCAGAAAGATAACGTGATATTCACTTTCTCTCTGTCTCTTTTTCCCCATGAGTAGGAACTCACTTTTGTTTCTGAAATCTGTGCCTAGTGTGGATAACTAGCCACATAAAACGGCCTTTCTGTTGCTCATAACTTTGGAATGTTGGCTCAATTGTCACAATAAATGAAGCTAACAGAGCAGAAGCAAATGGCAAAAACAGACTAAACCCTGGGCTTTATTGATTTGCTCCACGGCTTGCTCAATCTGTTGGAAAAAGAAGTTCTCTTTCTCCGTTATGTGTTCCAACAGAACATTTTTTGTTCTATGTGGGCATGTGGTACCACACCCTGACATTCTTTGTGCTGTTTCCCATTCTCTCTCTCTCTCTTCTGAGATGGATTCATGCTGCAACACGTTTTTTTTTGCTTTTCTATCTAAAAATGGCTTAAAACATGTTATTTTCCGTCATGGAAACAGATTAGTTCTCTTTGCTCCAGCCTTTATGAAAGCATCTGATTTGTTGAACTGGCCTACAAAGAAAAGCCAGGAAATAATCACTCCTCAACTGGTTTGGCTTTTTGAAATACCCTTTGATTTTGAAACCATAGAAAAGGCCATTGTGAAACTGGCTGGCAATGCAAAAGGGCACTGAATGCATCAGGGCCAAAAGAGATGGGATGACAGAAAGGCAAAAATCCACCTCTAACTTTTAAAAATGTTTTGCAAATGGCAGTCATTCAGGTGGCGAAAATGTAGCCATGATTAGGAAAAAGGTGTTGGGAAGAGGGCTTTGGTCTTTTCTAGTTGCTCAATTTTCCATGTAAAATTTACTCCCAATAAAATAAAATACAGATGGAGAGGCATATATACAGTATATGGCTATGTTCCTCCATTCACTTTATGATGATGATGATGATAATCTTTATTTATATCCCACCCTATCTCCCCAATGAGGACTCGGGGCGGTTAACAACATGCAGCAGCAAATATTCGGTATCGTAAAGTGCAACCAACAATAAATACAACTACCATAAATTAAACAATAACCAAACTAGCAGCCATTTCCATGTTCCAGGTTATTATCCATATTATGTTAATATACAAACATAATGAGCTAGTTTTAATTTTTTAGGATCAGAGCTATGAAATGCTCCTTTTTTGGTTTATATTACTCAGAATCCCAATGCAGCATGACATGTTGTACTCTCTTTATGTTTGTACTGACCATAATAATAATAATAATAATAATTTTAATATTAATAATAGTAATAATAATGTATTGAGGCTCAAGGCAGGATACATAACTAAAACAAGAAATAAAACTATTAAAAACATACAACATGATACACAGTTTAAAAACATGCTAAAATCCACTAATGAAATGCAGATTAAAATTCACAACTTAAAAGTGACTGGGTGTGATTCAACAATGTTGGCAAAAAAAGGCAGCTGGAGTTGTAGTCCAAAAAAGAAAATTTTCCAAGCACCTTTTGGGACTGAAGATTAGCCATGCAAACACACTTGGGCAAGTCATATTTTTAAGTCCCTTCCACACAGCCATATAACCCAGAATATCAAAGCAGAAAAATCCTACAATATCTCCTTAGAACTGGGTTATCTGAGTCCACGCTGCCATATATTCCAGTTCAAAGCGGTAATGTGGGATTTTCATTAAACTGTGTTGAAGGGACTCAGAGGAAGTCAAAGACAAATCTCCTCTAAACAAATTATCTCAAGACAACTTTATGATCAGGTTTGTTCAATCAATTATGAATAAAAGCAAAATCTAATTATTTACTAAGGGCCCTTCCACACAGCCCTATATCCCAGAATATCAAGGCAGAAAATCCCACAATATAATAATAATAATAATAATCTTTATTTGTACCCAAAGGGGACTCGAGACGGCTAATATGAGGCCAAGCCCAAAATTACAGTACAGCTAAATAAAATACAAAGAAGCAGAAAATACCATCAAAATAAATACATGAAATAACAAAATAAAATAAATAGTTACAAAAATAACATTTTAGAGAAATAGAACACAGTGGGCGGGCCAAAATGCACTAAGATAAAATTGATAAAACCATGGATGAGATAAGTAGTGGGAGAATGTGTTTGAGAGGAGGAGCCTCGAAAGGAATGAACAATGGGGTAAACCTTCATTAAGGGCGGGGAAAGTGCATCATGAGGATGGAAACTGTAGGTGGAAATTACCAGACAAAACATGGAATATATCTGCTTTTGAACTGGGGCCCTTCCTCACAGCCCCATATCCCAGAATATCAAGGTAGAATATCAGAGTATCATGCAGAAAATCCCTATCTTCGTTGAACTGGGTTAGCTGAGTCAGACTCAGATAATGAGGATTTTCTGCCTTGATATTCTGGGACATAGAGCTGTGTGAAGAGCCCCCTGATAAGCTGAAAACCCACCCAGGATTGTTTGGAATACACTGAAAAATATTTGAAATAAAAACTCCTGGTTATGTGTAACAAGTAAAGAGAAAATAGCATCACCCAAGGAGACTTTCTGTTGTGCTTTCAAGTAAACTACACTTCCATTTTCTCTATCTCAGATTGGCCTTTTGGTCATCAACACGCTTGTAAAAAAAATGATATGTCCTTCCTAAGAATCTTCGTTCGCGGGTATAATGCCAGAGAGAAAGAGAAGGACGTTAAACCAGATGCTGGAGCTTATTGTTCCTTCCTTGGCTGAAGCAGAAGGATGAGAAATAAAGGGAAATATTCTATTATTTTCAGTCATGCAGCATTCAACCACGGTTTAGCCAGGTTCAATATGAGGTGTGAAACTTCTGCCAATGAAGAGAGGAGGCTATCTGATACTTTCCTTATAGTCCATTATATGTGTAAAAGA
>JARBWK010001061.1:0-21749 GCA_030556195.1 Anolis apletophallus | reverse complement strand
GGGACCACTTTGACCAGGGACCACTTGACCAGGGACCACTTTGACCATGGACCACTTTGACCAGGGACTCCAGCCTTACCTGAGCAGTAGAGTTCTTGGCCTTTGAGGCATGGCGGTAATGGACGACATCCATTACACTGCTTGTTTTTGCAGCAATTCCCGGGACTGCATGTGCCGCACAATTTTGGATGCATTTCTGTCAATGAGGCAGATCAAATAAAAGTCAGGAGGGATGGGGTGGATCCAATTTCATTTGGGAGGGAATTCCACAGCCGGAGGGCCACCACAGAAAAGGCCCCCCGGCTGTGGAATTCCCTCCCATATTAACTATATATATATTACTGTGTTAGAGTGTCATTTTGTATCATTTTGGTTGGTGGTGTGCCCCAGGATTTAGTAAATGTAAAAAAGAAGATTGGGAAACACTGGTCTAGGATGCATGTGGTAGGCCTCGCTTCTCCAAGGATCTTGTCCACATCCTCGAGCTGAACCAATTAAAACGAATCCATTAAAACCGGACAAGCAGATGCTCATGTCCCATCCCCTGAGACTGCCGTTAAAGTGGTATCGAAATTGGAACTGATCAGCGCCACTTTATCCGCAAAGAACCGAGAGAATACATCATAGCGTACCGCCGAGCTGTCAGGGATCTCGCCCTGTGGCGGATTTAATAGTCCTCTAACAACTCGGAACAGTTCCGCTGGACGGTTCTTAGCAGCGGCCACCTTGGCCTCAATGGATGTATTCTGTGCGGCCTTCGTTGCTGCATCGTGGGTCCTCAGCAGGGGCGGTCTAAGGTAATTTCGCATGGTAGGCGAAAATTATTTTGGCGCCCCCCTTAAAACACATTATTTTGGCCTCCTCGGCCCCCCCAAACATTATTTTTGCGCCCCCTCCCCAATTTTTTTTCTTGGTACCGTGCGCACGCTCCTTCCATTCCTCCCACGCGCCACCGCTCCTTGTCCTGTGCAATTTGAACGCCTTCGAAGGCCTCTCCACGCGCTTCCTGGCTTCCCCTGCCAGCCCCACCCACGGGCGTTGCAGAGGGCGTGAGAGCGCTCTCCCTGCCCTGTGCAACGCCCGTGGAGGGGCCGGCAGCGGCACCAGGAAGCCCTAGGAGAGGCCTTCAAGGCCCCTCCTCACGTTCCTGGTTTCCCCTGCCAGCCCCACCCACGGGCGTTGTACAGGGCAAGGGAGAGCGCTCCCGCTCTCTGCAACGCCCCGTGGGTGGGCTGGCTGGGAAACCAGAAGCGCTAGGAGGGGCCTTCAAAGGCGAGCGCAAGGGCGAGCGCTCCGGAGGTTCTGGGCATGCGCGAAAATCTCCGCGCATGCTCAGAAGCTGCTGCAGGCAGCCGGTAGGTTTGCTACGGCGGTGTGGCCGGCGTGGCGGCGCCCATCCAGATGGCGCCCCACACGGCCGCGTAGGTTGCTTACATTGACGGACCGCCCCTGGTCCTGAGATAGGAGACCAGGCGTGCATGGGCTTGATCTGCTCCGCTTCCGACGCCACACGCACTCTAGCCTCCTCTTTTTTCGCTTAATTGCTTAAAAACATATTCGCTATATGTATTACTGTGTTAGAGTGTCATTTTGTGTCATTTTGGTTGGTGGTGTGCCCCAGGATTTTGTAAGTGTAAAAAAGTGTGCCGCGGCTCAAAAAAGGTTGGGAAACACTGCACTAAGGCGACCAAGGCTGTCTCAGTGCCATGTCCCTGCCTGGATGGCGAGCGGCTTAACCCATCGCCATCGGTTAAGAGCTTGGGGGTTTTGTTGGACTCCTCGCTGACCATGGAGGCTCAGGTCTCCGCGGTCAGCAGGACGTCATTCTTTCACCTCCGACAGGCTAGGCGACTGGCACCCTACCTGTCCAGGAACGACCTGGCAACGGTAATCCAACGGTCATCTCGAGATTAGACTACTGTAATGCCCTCTACGTTGGTCTTCCCTTGTCGACAATCCGGAAACTCAAGCTAGTGCAGAATGCCGCCGCTCGCCTGCTGGCAGGACTGCCAGTGAGGGAGCATATCACACCTATCCTCCGGCCAGGGGCGGTCTTTGCCATTACGCGGCCTACGCGACCGCGTAGAGCGCCATCTTGGACACTCCGGGGTGTGGCACCATTGTGAGGCGCCGCGGCGTTGCCCGCCCTGCTGCTGCGCTGCGCTCTGCGGTTTCGCGCGCATGCGCATGTGCGCTCCGCGGTTTCGCTCGCATGCGCAGTGCCTACGGACCTCAAGAGGTCCGTAGGTACTGCGCATGTGCGCTCAGCAAGCATACGCACGCGCAGTGCCTACACACCTCAAGAGAGGACAGTAGGCACTGCGCGTCAAGGCGCTTGAAAACCACGAGCGCAGTGCAGTGCCTACAGACCTCTCTTGAGGTCCGTAGGCACTGCGCATGTGCGCTCCGCGGTTTCGCTCGCATGCGCAGTGCCTACGGACCTCTCTTGAGGTCCGTAGGCACTGCGCATGCGTCTTGGCCGCGGAGCGCAGCGCAGCAGCAGGCGCGGCGCCGCAAGGCGCCACAATGGAGCGCACATTGGGAGCGCCCGGGCGCCAAAATAATGTTCGCTACCCCCGGGAGAGCTCGGACCGCCCCCTGCCTCCGGCAACTGCACTGGCTTCCTATTGAGTACCGAATTCGGTACAGCCTGCAAGACGGCTCTTTTTGGCCTAGCTTTTAACTAGGCACACCAGACCAAGAGCCATGCCGTATGTCCTCTCATCCCGCGTATTGACGACGTAATGTGGTTTTTAATGTGTTTTATGTTTATATGTTTTTATGTTTTTATTGTAGGGCCGCATGTCGACATGCCGTGACATGTTGCCTGTATATTTGCACTGTTATCCGCCCCGAGCCTGCTGGGAGGAGCGGAATACAAGAACGAACAATAAATAAATAAATAATGCCAGACTGCGCCGGATCCAGATAATCAGTGTCTACCAAAAATTCCTGGAGTTGCGAGGCCACCACACGTTCCAGGACTTTGCCCAATTAGGGGACCACCACCTTCACCCACTCATTAGATCTTGTCTGCGGAAAAAATGATATTCTTGCAACTTACCGACACATCTCGCAGCACGACACACAACTCTGGCGTTGGCCTCCGGTTCCAGACACAAACAGAGGGCTGCGAAGAAAAGCAACCGGGAGTCCAGCCTTGGTTGTGTATTCATTTCCATCGCCTTCTCCTCGCCTTGGCTCGCCTTTCTATCTCTTCCTCTCGCGGTCTGTTTCTTCCCCTCTGCTGCCTCCTGTCCCACCGACTCGTGCGTCGTCGCCCCATTTCGTGGCCTACTGTAGGCTGGTGTGGATGGTCACGCGGCGTCATCACTTCCTCCGTGACGCTCCTGAGGAGGGATCGCAACAATAGATCCCTTTGACGGGCCGAAATGGAAAGTACACAGAAGTAGGCGAGAGAAATGAGGAAGTCGACGCTCAAGTCGAGCAAACAAGTAGGGGAATATCCAAGCTGAGGGCAGGAGATCTGCCTGAATGGTCCATCCAACCTGTAGAAATCCCCGTACGTTTCTGTAACTCGCTTTTAGGAAATCCTTATCGCAAGATGTTTATGTTGCCTCTCTACCCCAAGCTCTTTCTAACTTGGGGGCAGGGGCGGTCTAAGGTAATTTTATATGGTAAGCGAACATTATTTTGGTGCCCCCCAACATTATTTTGGTGCCCCCCCAACATTATTTTGGCGCCCCCCTTTTCATGTGCCCCCAACATTATTTTGGCGCCCCAACATTATTTTCGTGCCCCCAACATTATTTTGGCACTTCTAACATTATCTTGGCGCCCCCCAACATTATTTTGGCACCCCCAACATTATTTTGGCACCCCCAACATTATTTTCGTGCCCCCAACATTAGTTTGGCACCCCAACATTATTTTGGTACCCCTAACATTATTTTGGTGCCCCCAACATTATTTTTGTGCCCGACATTATTTTGGTGCCCCCAACATTATTTTGGCACCCCCAACATTATTTTGGCGCCCCCAACATTATTTTGGTGCTTAACATTATTTTGGTGCTCCCAACATTATTTTCGTGCCCCAACATTATTTTGGTGCCCCCAACATTATTTTGGTGCCCCCAACATTATTTTGGTGCCCCCAACATTATTTTGATGCTCCCAACATTTTTTTGGTGCCCCCAACATTATTTTACGTGCCCCCAACATTAGTTTGGCACTCCCAACATTATTTTGGCACCCCAACATTATTTTGGTGCCCCAACATTATTTTGGTGCCCCCAACATTATTTTGGTGCCCCAACATTATTTTCGTGCCCCCAACATTATTTTGGTGCCCCACCATTATTTTGGTGCCCCCAACATTATTTTGGTGCCCCCAACATTATTTTGGTGCCCCCAACATTATTTTCGTGCCCCTAACATTATTTTGGCACCCCCAACATTATTTTGGTGCCCCCCCAACATTCTTTTGGTGCCCCTCCAACATTATTTTGGTGCCCTCCCAACATTATTTTGGCGCCCCCCAACATTCTTTTGGCGCCCCAAAAGCGGAACGTCGGCCGGACGCTGTCTGGTGGGCAGGGGAATGCGCCCTTTACCCAGATGGCGCCCCACGCAGCGGCGTCCTTTGCCTACCGGTAGGACTGCCGCTGAAAGGATGGAAGGAAGAAGGAAACAGAGAAGGACAGAAGGGAGGGAGGGAGGAAGAGAAGGATAGATGGATGAAAGTATGGATGGATGGATGGAAGGAGACAGAGGGAGGAGGGGAATGGGAGGAAGGAAAGACCAAAGGGAAGGAAAGAAGGAAGGAGAGAGGGAAGGAAGGATAAAAGGGCGGAAGGGAAGGAAGGAGGGAGGTAAGGAAGGAAAGGATGGAAGGAAGAAGGAAACAGAGAAGGACAAAAGGGAGGGAGGGAGGAAGAGAAGGATAGACGGACGGATGGATGGATGGATAGAAGGAGACGGAAGGAGGGAATGGGAGGGAGAAGGAAGGAAGGAAAGACCAAAGGGAAGGAATGGAGGAGGGAGAGAGGGAAGAAAGGAGGAAAGAAGGAAGGATGAAAGGGTGGAAGGGAAGGATAGAGTGAGGGAACGAAGGAAAGGATGGAAGGAAGAAGGAAACAGAGAAGGACAGAAGGGAGGGAGGAAGAGAAGGATGGATGGAAAGAAGGAGACGGAGGGAGGGAATGGGAGGAGAGAGAGAGAGAAGGATGGAAAGACCAAAGGGAAGGAATGGAGGAGGGAGAGAGGGAAGAAAGGAGGAAAGAGGGAAGGAAGGAAGGACGAAAGGATGAAAGGAAGGTAGAAGGAAACACAGAAGGACAGAAGGGAGGGAGGAAGAGAAGGATAGATGGATGGATGGATGGATGGATAGAAGGAGACAGAGGGAGGAAGGGAATGGGAGGAAGGGAGAAGGAAGGAAAGACCAAAGAGAAGGAATGAAGGAGGGAGAGAGGGAAGGAAGGAGGAAAGAGGGAAAGAAGGAAGGGTGGAAGGGAAGGATGGCGGGAAGGAGAAAGACGGAGGTAAGGAAGGAAAGGATGGAAGGAAGGAAGAAGGAAACAGAGAAAGACAGAAGGGAGGGAGGGAGGAAGAGAAGGATAGGTGGATGAAAGGATGGATGGATGGATGGATGGATGGAAGGAGACAGAGGGAGGAGGGGAATGGGAGGAAGGAAAGACCAAAGGGAAGGAATGGAGGAGGGAGAGAGGGAAGAAAGGAGGAAAGATGGAAGGAAGGAAGGAAGGAAGGAAGGAAGGAAGGAAGGAAGGATGAAAGGGTGGAAGGGAAGGATGGAGGGAGGGAGGTAAGGAAAGAAGGGAGGAAGGAAAGGATGGAAGGAAGGAAGAAGGAAACAGAGAAGGACAGAAGGGAGGGAGGAAGAGAAGGATAGATGGATGGATGGATGGATAGAAGGAGACGGAAGGAGGAAGGGAATGGGAGGAAGGAAGGAAAAACCAAAGGGAAGGAATGAAGGAAGGAGAGAGGGAAGGAAGGATAAAAGGGTGGAGGGGAAGGAAGGAGGGAGGTAAGGAAGGAAAGGATGGAAGGAAGAAGGAAACAGAAGGACAAAAGGGAGGGAGGGAGGAAGAGAAGGATGGATGGAAAGAAGGAGACGGAAGGAGGGAATGGGAGGGAGAAGGAAGGAAGGAAAGACCAAAGGGAAAGAATGGAGGAGGGAGAGAGGGAAGGAAGGAGGAAAGAGGGAAGGAAGGAAGGACGAAAGGGTGGAAGGGAAGGATGGAGGGAGGTAAGGAAAGAAGGAAGGAAGGAAAGGATGAAAGGAAGGTAGAAGGAAGGACAGAAGGACAGAAGGGAGGGAGGAAGAGAAGGATAGATGGATGGATGGATGGATGGATAGAAGGAGACAGAGGGAGGAGGGGAATGGGAGGAAGGAAGGAAAAACCAAAGGGAAGGAATGAAGGAAGGAGAGAGGGAAGGAAGGATAAAAGGGTGGAGGGGAAGGAAGGAGGGAGGTAAGGAAGGAAAGGATGGAAGAAAGAAGGAAACAGAGAAGGACAAAAGGGAGGGAGGGAGGAAGAGAAGGATAGACGGATGGATGGATGGATGGATGGAAGGAGACAGAGGGAGGAAGGGAATGGGAGGGAGAAGGAAGGAAGGAAGGAAGGAAGGAAGGAAGGAAGGAAGGAAAGACCAAAGGGAAGGAATGGAGGAGGGAGAGAGGGAAGAAAGGAGGAAAGAGGGAAAGAAGGAAGGGTGGAAGGGAAGGATGGCGGGAAGGAGAAAGACGGAGGTAAGGAAGGAAAGGATGGAAGAAAGAAGGAAACAGAGAAGGACAAAAGGGAGGAAGAGAAGGATGGATGGATGGAGACGGAGGGAGGAAGGGAATGGGAGGGAACGAGAAGGAAGGAAAGACCAAAGGAAAGAGTGGAAGGGAAAGATGGAGGGAAGGAGAAAGAGGGAAGGAAAGAAGGAAAGAATGGAAGAAAGAAGGAAACAGAAAAGGACGGGAGGGAGGGAGGAAGAGAAGGATGGATGGATGGATGGAAGGAGACGGAGGGAGGGAGGGAATGGAAGGAGGGAACCAAGGGAGGGAGGGAGGAAAGACCAAAGGGAAGGAAGGAAGGAAGGAGAAAGAGAAGAGAGGGAAGGAGCGAAGGAAGGGGGAAGTAAGGTCAAACAACTTCTGTTCTAATTCGCCATCGGCAACAGGTCCAAAATGGCCAAAGGTCTGAAAACCGCAGACGGTCTTGTTTGCATTTTTCGAAATGTCACAGAACTTCGGATCAAGAGAGAAAAGTTCAAACCACGTTGCGGAGCCCTTCGCTTTCGGTTTCCCCAGAATCACACCATTTCCTGCCAGAGAGGAAACCACCTGACTGTACAGTAAGCACGGCGTCGGCGGCGTCATCACCTTCTTAGTCAAATGAGTTTTCCAGGCTGTCTGGCCATGTTCCCGAAGCATTGTCTCCTGACGTTTGATGTTGTCATTTGGGAGTTGTAGACGCTGGGATGTATAGTTCACTTACAATCAAAGGGCATTCTGAACTCCACCAAGGATGGAATTGAACTTCACTTGGCACGCAGAACTCCCACGTCCAACAGCAAATACCGAAAGGGTTTGGTGGGCATTGAACTTGAGTTTTGGAATTGTAGTTCACCAATATCGAGAGAGCACTGCGGACTCAAACAAACAATAATGGATCTGGAGCAAACATGGAATATGAACCGCCCCGAGCCTTCGGGGAGTGGCGGTATATAAGTTTGAATAATCTATATATATAAAAGAGGAGCTGTCGTGTTCAGTAGCCTATAGACAGCAAAACCACACAAGGCAGACACACCAAACCAGGCCACATACACACACCACCCAACGAGGCACTCTAATTACACTGTAACACAGTGATACATATAGTTAATAGGTTTTTAAATGTATTTATACACTCCGTGTGAAACCTGGGCCTGTTTCGATGAACACAACATAGATATCCTGGCAGGAATGGCAGAAAGACACAAACTTCCCACACAGAACTCACATAACCAAGAGAAAATACTACAAGAGTTTGGTGGGCATTGACCTTGAGTTTTGGAGTTGTAGTTCACCTATATCCAGAGAGCACTGTGGACTCATACAATGTTGGATCAGGACCAAACTTGGCACGAATACTCAATATGCCCAAATGTGAACACAGATGGAGTTTGGGGAAAATAGACCTTGACATTTGGGAGTTACAGTTTCTGGGATTGATAGTTAACACACAAACAAAGAGCATCCTGAACGCTTGCAACAATGGAATTAAACCATACTTGGCCTATTGAACTCTCATTACCAACAGAAAGTACTGAAAGTGTTTTCTTGGGAATTGACCTTGAGTTTGGGAGTTGTAGTTCACATACACCCAGAGAGCACTGTGGACTCAAACAATGTTATGCTATGTTGTTGCTTGTTTTCTATCTAGAATCGCAATGTTGGAAGGAGGCTCACCACTTTAAGGTCCCTCAAACAGGCATGGGAAAACTTGGGCCCTCCGGGTGCTTTGGACTCCAACTCCCACCATTCCTAACAGCCTGAGGCCCTTTCTTGCTTAAGTGGTTGAGGGGGGGAAAGGAAAAGGGCCTGAGGCTGCTAGGAATGGTGGGAGTTGGAGTCCAAAACACCTGCAAGGTCCAAGTTTGCCCATGCCAGCTTTCGACGGAGGCCTCTTCCTCCCCCTCCCCCTTCGCGCCCTTTCTTCCCCCTCCTGCCCAACACTTACTTTTTCTTCTCCACTCGCTTCTGTTGCCATTTTGATCCGAGGGGTCAGCGTGAGCGTGTTCAGGAGGGGAGGGGGAGGGAGGAAGACATGAGGCGAGACCCGCACGGGTCACGTCAAAAAAGGGTATTGGAGGTTCCCATTTCCCATGGCACACCTGATGATCGTTCACGGCACACTGGTTGGGAAACACTGATCTATAGTGTCCAGCTTGGTCCTTGGGAGCCAATACACAAACAAAAACAAAACAAAAATGTTCCTCTAGCAAACTGCTAATACACAACGCTATCCCCTATTTTCTTTCAGGGGCAGACCTGTATGCTGCAACAATCACAATACACTCTATTGCAAAACGTATCAAAATGTATTGTCTCATAACAATCTGTTCTATATAGAATCAATATCACAGTGCGTGCAATGTCTATACAGTTGAACACAATCCAGTTATGTAGCCCTTACATACAATAATAGGGCATAAAGACGCAACCATACAGTCTATTTTACCCCTATGGGCAATCCGGAGGCGATTCTCTCACGGATCGGGACCAAGTCGTCGGGGGAGCCTTAGGAGTCGGGAGAGCTGGCACTGCTTGGTGAGCAGGCGCCTACGGCAAGAGGTAACGACGCCAGAAGATATTATACAGGGATGACCTCGAGATGCTTGAAAGTTCGAATCATGGAGCACCTTTCTAGAATAAGATGTGGGTCGACAGACTCAGAATTTTACTAGCACTGCGCCCAAAAGAAAATAGACCCCCGCACCTTAAAGGTAATGGGGCTAGAAAAGGTTTATTCCCCCACTACTGAAAGGTACTACTGATTGCAGAAAGAAAGTGGATTTTACTATTGCCATGCGAATTCCCATTCGGGTTAAATGAAATACTATCAGTTCAAACTCTGTTACTATAACACACCTGCGGTAGATCAATTAACAGCTACTTAAACTGCCTAGCCCAGTATCCCAGTGCTGATTCCAGCCCGGGAGGCGTTTTTCAACAGCAATATGCATTTAGAAGCGCTAATGCGGTATGTACTGATGTCCCATGGATTGCTAACTGTGTAACGATAATATGTATACTATTGTACTAGCTGTGTAGCACTATGTTCACTCTGTGCCATCCCCCATTCAGCAACCTTCCGTTTTGACCAAGAGTCTAAAGTTGATGACAACAATTCCGGGGAGGAGCGGCTAAAAGACCCCAGCGCCCTGAGGAAGCGTGGTATACACGAACGGCCTTCTGGCATCGTTACCTCTTGCCATAGGCGCCTGCTCACCGAGCAGTGCCAGCTCTCCCGACTCCTAAGGCTCCCCCCGACGACTCGGTCCCGATCCGTGAGAGAATCGCCTCCGGATTGCCCATAGGGGTAAAATAGACTGTATGTTTGCGTCTTTATGCCCTATTATTGTATGTAAGGCTACATAACTGGATTGTGTTCAACTGTATAGACATTGCACTGTGATATTGATTCTATATAGAACAGATTGTTATGAGACAATACATTTTGATACGTTTTGCAATAGAGTGTATTGTGATTGTTGCAGCATACAGGTCTGCCCCTGAAAGAAAATAGGGGATAGCGTGGTCCTTGGGAGCCCCAAGCCTCTAAAGCAGTGCTTCTCAACCTGGGGGTCGGGACCCCTGGGGGGGGGGTTGCCAGGGAGTGTCAAGGGGGTCACCAAAAACCATCAGAAAACACAGTAATTTCTGTTGGTCATGTGAGTTCTGTGTAGGAAGTTTGGCCCAATTCTATCGTTGGTGGGGTTCAGAGTGCTCTTTGATTGTAGGCGAACTATAAATTCCAGCAACTACAAGTCCCAAATGTTAGGTCTATTTCCCCCAAGCTCCACCAGTGTTCACATTTCGGCTTATTGAGAATCCGTGCCAAGTTTGGTCCAGATCTATTATTGTTTGGGTCCACAGTGCTCTCTGGATGTAGGTGAACTACAACTCCAAAACTCAAGGCCAATGCCCCAGCAAACCCTTCCAGTATTTTCTGTTGGCCATGGGAGTTCTGTGTTCCAAGTTTGGTTCAATTCCATCATTGGCGGAGTTCAAAGGGCTCTTTGATTTGTAGGTGAACTATAAATCCCAGCAACTACAACTCCCATATTACCAAATCAATCCAAAATTACAGTTATGAAGTAGCAATGAAAACTATATTATGGTTGGGGTCACCACCACATGAGGAACTGGATTAAGGGGTCGCGGCATAAGGAAGGTTGAGAAACACTGCTCTAAAGCAGGACTGTCCAATCTCTACCGGCCCAGGGGCCTGAATTCAGTCACTGATGACCTGGGGGGCCGTAGGGTCTGCCCCCGCCCCCGTCTCGGCCCCCGCCCCCGGCTCCACCCCCTCCCCGCCCCCGGCTCCGCCCTCTCCCCAGCGCCCTCTCCCCTTATTTTTATTTAATATTAAATATATTTATTTTTATTTAATATTAAATATATTTAATTCCATCCTCCCCTCTACCCCTTATTTTTATTTAATATTAAATATATTTAATTCCCTCCTCACCTATCCACTTATTTTTATTTAATATTAAATATATTTAATTCCTCCCCTCTCCCATTATTTTTATTTAATATTAAATATATTTAATTCCATCCTCCCCTTTCCTTATTTTTATTTAATATTAAATATATTTAATTCCATCCTCCCTTTCCCTTATTTTTATTTAATATTAAATATATTTAATTCCATCCTCCCTCTCCCTTTATTTTTATTTAATATTAAATATATTTAATTCCATCCTCCCCTCTCCCTTATTTTTATTTAATATTAAATATATTTAATTCCATCCTCCCCTCTCCCCTTATTTTTATTTAATATTAAATATATTTAATTCCATCCTCCCTTTCCCCTTATTTTTATTTAATATTAAATATATTTAATTCCATCCTCCCCTCTCCCCTTATTTTTATTTAATATTAAATATATTTAATTCCATCCCCCCTTTCCCCTTATTTTTATTTAATATTAAATATATTTAATTCCATCCTCCTCTCCCCCTTATTTTTATTTAATATTAAATATATTTAATTCCATCCTCCCCTCTCCCCTTATTTTTATTTAATATTAAATATATTTAATTCAATCCTCCCTTTCCCCTTATTTTTATTTAATATTAAATATATTTAATTCCATCCTCCCCTCGCCCCTTATTTTAATTTAATATTAAATAAATTTTATTGCCATCATCCCTTTTCCCTTATTTTTTATTTAATATTAAATATATTTAATTCCATCCTCCCCTCCCCTTATTTTTATATTTAATATTAAATATATTTAATTCCATCCTCCCCTCTCCCCTTATTTTTATTTAATATTAAATATATTTAATTCCATCCTCCCCTTTCCCCTTATTTTTATTTAATATTAAATATATTTAATTCCATCCTCCCCTCTCCCCTTATTTTTATTTAATATTAAATATATTTAATTCCATCCTCCCCTTTCCCGTTATTTTTATTTAATATTAAATATATTTAATTCCATCCTCCCCCTCCCCTTATTTTTATTTAATATTAAATATATTTAATTCCATCCTCCTCTCTCCCCTTATTTTTATTTAATATTAAATATATTTAATTCCATCCTCCTCTCCCTTATTTTTATTTAATATTAAATATATTTAATTCCATCCTCCCCTCTCCCCTTATTTTTATTTAATATTAAATATATTTAATTCCATCCTCCCTCTCCCTTATTTTTATTTAATATTAAATATATTTAATTCCATCCTCCCCTCTCCCCTTATTTTTATTTAATATTAAATATATTTAATTCCATCCTCCCCTCTCCCCTTATTTTTATTTAATATTAAATATATTTAATTCCATCCTCCCCTTTCCCTTATTTTTATTTAATATTAAATATATTTAATTCCATCCTCCCCTCCCCTTATTTTTATTTAATATTAAATATATTTAATTCCATCCTCCCCTCCCCCTTATTTTTATTTAATATTAAATATATTTAATCCCATCCTCCCCTCCCCCTTATTTTAATGTATCCCATCTCCCCTTATTTCATCTTTAAATATATTTAATTTTATATTTAATACATGAGGGGAGATGGGGGGAGGGAATGAGGAGTCCCCTGCTTCGGCCTACCTTTTCCAAACGCGCAGGATCCAGGAGTACCCGGACGACGAGAGAGGCGACGACCGACTGAGTCGAAGAAGGTCCTAATCGCGTCTGTGGGCCTCAGTGATCCAGTAGTAGAGTAGCCGAAGAGTATCACGAGAATACGCAATCCACACGGGATTTCGCTGTCAACGCCCAAGTGATCTCGCGTTGACAGCGAAATCCCGTGTGGATTGCGTATTCTCGCGATACTTGCTCCGAACCCGTAAGTAGGTATTTTTTTAAAAATTATTATTTATTTAATTTTTCAATTTTTATTTTTTATTAAAATGCTTAGGGGGGCGTACGGGAGGGGTTGGGGGGGCATATACGGCCCCCGGGCCGCCAGTTGGACAGCCCTGCTCTAAAGGAAGGCAAGAAGCAATCCCCCCGGTATAGAGCACTGTTGAGTATTACAAGCGTTTCCAGCCAGTCAAGGAGAGACCAGTTTGAAGCAAACACCAATTCAGACCGTGTAATCTTCACCTCCCTTCAAGGGAGGCTTAGGTGTTTTCCAAACAGTTCGTAGATAAGACCTTTATGGCTGGATTCAGAGAACAGTCTTCACAAAAGTGAGAGTGCGAAGTAGGCATGAGAAAAAAGTTATGGAAATGATTCGTTTTGTAAGAAATTCATAAGAAATGCTACTTTCGAGTATTTCCGCACCTGGAACGCCAACCAGGAAGTGGAATTTCTTTATAGAACTTCGGGGGCCAGGATTTTCTTAAGTGTCGTTATTAGGTCGTAAGGGGGCACCCTCCTTCTCTCTCACCACCCTCCCGCCTCCCTTGCCAATAAGTATTATGGCAAGGCAAGCCCTAAACTCGCTCCTTCTTTCGGCTGGAAGCCTGGAAAAATGTAAACAGAGAGATTACTCAGAAGTAAATCTGCAAAGGAGGGCACTTTGGATGAAGGGCCCTCCTTTGTGGATTTACTTCTGAGTAAACCTCTCTGTTTACATTTTTCCAGGCTTCCCTGCCTCCTGCCCTGCCAGGATCTATAGCATCAAAGAGTATTGGGGTGAGAAACCAACCTAATGTATCATAGAATGAATGCTACTGTAAGTGCCACCGCCTAATATTATAAGTAATCCAACTGGTCATATACCTACATTCCATGCACATGCAATAATACAGCAGTAATAACAATAACAAGAGGTAAAATTCAAACCGAAGTATTCTGACTGGTCTCTCCTCATGCGGTGCAAACGGGCTCTTCTCTTATTAGCCCGGGAAATTAGCCCGGGAAAAGCCAGCGTTTGCTGCTTGGGAGCACACACATACATATTCTTGGGATTTGCTGCACAATCCCGGGCTCATAGAGAAGATTCTGCAGCAAATCCCCCCAAAGAATATGTATGTGTGTGCACCCAAGCAGAAAACGCTGGCATTTCCCGGGCTCACAGAGAAGAGCCCGTTTGCACCGCATGAGGCAGAGACCAGTCAGAATACTTCGGTTTGAATTTTACCTCTTCTATACCCATTGTTATTACTGCTGTATTATTGCATGTGCATGGAATGTAGGTATATGACCAGCCTGGCAAACTTGGGCCCTCGCTCCTCGGGATCGGGGTGAGAGAGAGCAGCGAGGAGCCAGGGGGGTCCTCCTTTTCTTTGCTGCTTCCAAGAATAGAATACCCCCTCCCTGCCTCCTTCCCTCCCCTCCCTCCTTCCTATTTGGAGAGTCCCATCTAGAATTCAGTGTGATTTATTCAAGTTTTGGCCTACAACTCCCAGAAATCCCAGCCAATTTACCAGCTGTTAGGATTTCTGGGAGTTGTAGGCCAAAACCATCTGAATGCGCATGCGCTGGCATACGAACTACTAACGAATTTCGTTAGTAATTAAGTTACATTTTAGAAATTTTTGGAAAATTTTTTTGTAAGTCTTCCTATTACTAATATAAAAAAAATCCCCCCCATTAGATTTTCGATTTCCTATTTTTGGGTTCTAAACCATGCCTAGTGCGAAGCTAAAATTGAAAGTCTAAACTAAACTAAAAACTAAAAACAATAGATATCTGATTTCGGCAAATTATTTCCGCGCATGCGCTGTGCTGCGTTAGCGTGGGGGACCATGGGAGTTGTAGTCTATTGGGTTCTTCTTGTATTTTTGACCGTGTTGTTTAATTCTTTTTGAATTTCATCAGGTGGTAAACATAACTCGTTGGGTTGTGTGGGTATGTGGCCTGGTTTGGTGTGTCTGCCTTGCGGGGTTTTGCTTTCCATCTGAGCGCACCACGGGAACCTTTTCTGTGTCCCGGGTCTGAGAGAGGCTCATCTGGAGCCCACGAGACAGAGATCTTTCTCCATTGCGGCCCCTGTCCTGTGGAACTCTCTGCCGCCAGACCAAAGAGCCATCCTCGACCTGCATTCATTTCTGGCGGCACTTAAGACATGGCTATTTAGAAAGGCATATGCATGAGTGACAATCAGTGACCTGGAATCTGTCTACTCCAATATTTTAACATTTTTATATTTTAATATTTTAGTATTGTAAATGCCAAGCTGTGTAAGTCGCCCGGAGCACATCTGTGGAGGGCGACTCATAAATAATAAAATTAGTTAGTTAGTTAGTTAGTTAGTAGTTAGTCTATAGCAGTGTTTCCCAACCTTTTTTGAGCCGCGGCACATTTTTACATTTCCAAAATCCTGGGGCACACCACCAACCAAAGTGACACAAAATGACACTCTACCACAGTGATACATATAGTTAATATGTTTTGAAATGTATCTATACACTCAGTGTGAAACCTGGACCTGTTTCGATGAACACAACATAGATATCCTGGCAGGAATGGCAGAGAGGCACAAACTTCCCACACAGAACTCCCATAACCAACAACAACAACAACAATTTTATTGATTAGCCAGAAGCCATATCAAATACACACAGAACACAGACACATTGCAATGATTCTAAAAACAATCTGAGGAGAATTCTAGACCATTACATCCATTAAACCCCCGTTTTTCCCAGCAGGAGGGATTCTAAGGGAGGTGGTAACAATTCACAGGTCCTCATCTCCAACACAATTTATTCCAATTGCATCTATGTACTCAGATCTTAGTTTCATGGCTTTACAGAGAAAACGAGCAGTAGCATCTGTTATCAGCTTGTTGGAGCCGGCCAGCAGAAGTGAGACTTTGCTAGAGGTCCCAATGATTTTTTCCCACGAGAAATATCTCTAGCAGTTGTTTTCTCTCTTTTGATAGATTTTGCAATAGAGCAGAAGATGAGTTAGATCTTCGATCTCAGGGCACCACAAATACAGATACGCTCTTCATAGGGAATTTTCTTGAACCTCCCATATCTCACCATTGAATCTAATTGCTCAAACCTGGCTCTAGGGAAAATTTTCCTTAGGTGGTGTAACCTTCCTTGCTGTAAGTAAGTGGTTAACTGGAAGGATTTCTTAAAACCACTCAACCATCTCAGGGAAACGGTAGAACCCAAAGAGTCTATATCGGTTTGGGCCGCAATGTCATTAATTCGTTGACGCACTTCTGTGAAATGCTTACTTAACTCTTGACCAGATAGGTGGACTGGGAATATTACCTGAATGCCGCACCTTCTGATGTAATCAAACAAATGGTCAGCCCCCGATTTATAAGAACTGCTAGATTGTTCCAGCAAACATAATTTTGGGAGGCGAGACGCCTCCATCTCCATGACCGGGAGCCAGTAGTTAAAGGCTCTGATCTTAGATTGTGTGCTAATAGAGAACACTCCCAACTCCGCCCTAACTGCCGCTGCCGGGAGCTTCTATCGACCCCTAAAAACCACTTCAGATGTTGAGCTTGGGCCTTGTCCAGGAGGGGAGTATCATTTGCACCCCAGATTTCAGAACCATAAAGAAGCAGCGGGGAGATTTTGTGATTGTAAACTTTCAGAAGGGGAACCCATAACCAAGAGAAAATGCTATAAGAGTTTGGTGGGCATTGACCTTGGGTTTTGGAGTTGTAGTTCACCTACATCCAGAGAGCACTGTGGATTCAAACAATGTTGGATCAGGACCAAACTTGGCATGAATACTCAATAGGCCCAAATATGAACGCAGATGGAGTTCAGGGGGAATAGACCTTGCCATTTGGGAGTTGTAGTTGCTGGGATTTATAGTTCCCCTACAATCAAAGAGCATTCTGAACCCCACCAATGATAGAACTGGGCCAAACTTCCCACACAGAACCCCAGGAGGCAAGAGGAGGTCTCTGCTTGGGGAAAGGGAGGCGGGCCTTCCCAATGCATGGAGAAGGAGAGACCAAGTAGACAACGGGTGGGGAGGGGGGTGGTTGTAATTTTGTGCCTTTATCAAGGTAGGTTTCTTAGGGTTTTAATACTTCAACACACTAGACTCCCCCGAGGTTCCAATTTCCCCCGGCACAGCTGATGATTGCTCACGGCACACTAGTGAGCCCCGGCACACTGATTGGGAAACACTGGTCTATAGGCTACTGAACACGACAGCTCTTCTTTTATATATATAGATTATTCAAACTTATATACCGCCACTCCCCGAAAGCTCGGGGCGGTTCATATTGAGTATCCATTCCATGTTTGGCCCAGATCCATTATTGTTTGAGTCCACAGTGCTCTCTGGATGGAGGTGAACTACAATTCCAAAACTCTCTGGCGACCCAGTCCGAAGCACACAAGGCGGGATATCTATGTTGTGTTCATCAAACCAGGCCCAGGTTTGACACTGAGTGTATAAATACATTTAAAAACATATTAACTATAAGTATTACTGTATTCGAGTGTCATTTTGTGTCATTTTGGTTGGTGGTGTGCCCCAGGATTTTGCAAATGTAAAAAATGTGCCGCGGCTCAAAAAAGGTTGAAAACATTGATTTAGAGGCTCGTATCTATTCAACTTGTAACCTCCATCTAGCAGCGAAAAGTCCCTTCTGGGTTTTGAAGGTTGCTGAGTTCTGCAATCGGAACGGCTTCTCTTCGTCTCGGCGGAAGGGAAATGTGGCGATTCAGCCCGTTGCAGGTAAAGTCCCACCGCGTCACCGGATGCCATCAAAGGCAGCTATTTTCAGAGCAGACACATCTTTCAAGACTGGGCAAATCTTTCCACCCACTGAGCTTTTCCCCAAAAATGCCGACTCGCCTCAAGCAGTACCCGCTTCCTTGCTGACGCAAAGAAACGATTCTTCCTACTGATCATGTTTGGTAGGTGGAACTCATGGCCACGAGACGGTATCGTGCTTCATTGGCTTTGTTTCGATTTTCAACATTTATTTTAATTTTTTTAAAATCTGAAACCTATTTTTTTTGTAAAATACTGTGTAGTTTTGAGACAGTATTATTTATATCCAGAAGCTTAAATTTTTTGTGTGAGGTAGGCCTTAGTCTGTGAGAGAAGACCTCACAGTGTGAGGCAGGCCTTAGTCTGTGAGAAAAGCCTGTGTGTGAGGTAGGCCTTAGTATGTGAGGGAAGACATCAAAGTGTGAGGCAGGCCTTAGTCTGTGAGAAAAGACCTCACAGTGTCAGGTAGGCCTTAGTCTGTGAGAGAAGACCTCACAGTTTGAGGAAGGCCTTAGTCTGTGAGAGAAGCCTGTGTGTGAGGCAGGCCTTAGTCTGTGAGAGAAGACGTCAAAGTGTGAGGCAGGCCTTAGTCTGTGAGAGAAGACCTCACAGTGTGAGGTAGGCCTTAGTCTGTGAGAGAAGCCTGTGTGTGAGGTAGGCCTTAGTCTGTGAGAGAAGCCTGTGTGTGAGGTAGGCCTTAGTCTGTGAGAGAAGCCTGTGTGTGAGGTAGGCCTTAGTCTGTGAGAGAAGCCTGTGTGTGAGGTAGGCCTTAGTCTGTGAGAGAAGACGTCAAAGTGTGAGGCAGGCCTTAGTCTGTGAGAGAAGACCTCACAGTGTGAGGTAGGCCTTAGTCTGTGAGAGAAGCCTGTGTGTGGGGCAGGCCTTAGTCTGTAAGAGAAAACATCACAGTGTGAGGCAGGCCTTAGTCTGTGAGAGAAGACCTCACAGTGTGAGGCAGGCCTTAGTCTGTGAGAGAAGCCTGTGTGTGGGGCAGGCCTTAGTCTGTGAGAGAAGACGTCAAAGTGTGAGGCAGGCCTTAGTCTGTGAGAGAAGACCTCACAGTTTTGAGGCTGTGAGGTATTTTCTCACAGACTAAGGCCTGCCTCAAAATTAATTATGACAAAACAAAACTTTTAATTAAAAATATGAAGAGAGAGAAAATACAAGACCTAGCGGGAATCCAGATCACAAACAAAGTTCGATATTTGGGTATCACCATCACACCTCAAAATAACCAACTAATTAAAAACAATTATGACATAACATGGAACGCCATTAGAAAGAAGATGGACAGCTGGAAACATCTGAACTTAAACCTCCAGGCGAAAATAGCGGCGGTGAAAATGGACATTTTACCTAAAATGATCTTTTTGTTCCAATCAATTCCGATCCTTAGAACCAACCATTGCTTTAACATCTGGAGACAGGACATCTTGAAGTTTATATGGGCAGGTAAGAAACCCAGAGTTAAATATAAGAATTTAACAGCGAGGAAAGAACAAGGGGGCTTATCCCTCCCCAACTTACAACTTTACTACCAAGCTGCAGCACTTACCTGGGTGAAAGACTGGGCCACACTGACAAAAAGAAGACTGTTAATTTTGGAAGGGAGTGACATACGGCGTGGTTGGCACGCATACCTTTGGTACGACAAGGCCAAGGTAGAAAAACAGTTTACGAACCATTATATAAGATCGGCCCTACTGAAAGAATGGTGTAAATATAAAAATCAAAATTACCAAACAACGCCTCTCTGGATATCCCCACTCGAAGCGCAACACAAGAAGGAACTTCCCCTAACCAAATGGCATACGTACAAAGATTTAATTGAAAGAGATGGGGCGACTTGGAAGCTAAAAACTCGAGAGAACTTAAGAGACGCAGGTATAAACCTGTCGTGGTTTCATTATGCCCAACTCAAGGATTATTTTATAACAGACAAAAGAAACAACTTCACTCAATCTCAAACAATATGGGATCTGGTTATGTTAAAAGATAAAAAGTTGATAAAAATATTATACAACCAACTATTAGAGAGGGATACAGAAACGGAAGTTGTAAAAGACAACATGATTAAGTGGGCGCAAGATCTTGGCCACTCCATACTACTGCGAGAATGGGAAGAAGTATGGAGGAAGAACACGAATTTTGCTGGAGCAACAACAATTTCGGAAAATTGGCTAAAACTGTTTTATCGCTGGCACCTAACTCCACAAAAGCTAGCCAAGATTTACAAAACCGTAAATAATAAGTGCTGGAAGTGCAAAGAGCAGATAGGGACCTTCATGCATTGCTGGTGGTCGTGCCCAGTAACAAAAAAATTCTGGAAGAAGATCCATTCACACATTCAGAAGATTTTAGAGATGGAAATTGAGTTCAAACCAGAATATTATCTACTAAACTTGACGGAGGGTAAATTAGGCACGGAAAAGATAAAATATTCTTCTTTATGGCGCGGCGGCAAGGGTGGTCGTGGCAAGGAACTGGAAGCAGGAAACCCCCAGACCCAATAGAATGGGCAAAAAAACTATCTGAATACATGGACATAGACTTGCTAAAAAATTTAGTTAATAAGCAAATCTCAAAGCCCAAAACAAACTGGCAACCCGTAAAAGCCTATCTAAAAAAAGCAAAGATCTAAGACCGATCTGCAACTAACAGAACACACAAGTGGACGGACGAGAACACAACGGGACGCGACGAACGACAAGTTAAAATCGATCCCCTGCCATCCTGACTGGGAGATAAAGATAACTTGCGGCTGACATAGCAGCCGTCACCCTGCACTACTTTCTTTTCTGCACTTGTTCACCCCTAACCCTCTTCTCTCTTTCCCTCCTCTTCTCTCTGTCCTCTCCTTTATTCTTTCCTTCTTTCCCTCCCTTCCCCTCTCTCTACTCTTCCCTGCTCTATACCTCTGTTACCGATACTTCTAGCCTTTTAATCACTGATTGTAAAACAAACTCAATAAAAATGATTAAAACAAAAAAAGAAAAGACCTCACAGTGTCAGGTAGGCCTTAGTCTGTGAGAGAAGACCTCACAGTGTGAGGCAGGCCTTAGTCTGTGAGAGAAGCCTGTGTGTGAGGTAGGCCTTAGTCTGTGAGGGAAGGCCTCAAAGTGTGGGGCAGGCCTTAGTCTGTGAGGGAAGGCCTCAATGTGTGGGGCAGGCCTTAGTCTGTGAGGGAAGGCCTCAAAGTGTGGGGCAGGCCTTAGTCTGTGAGAGAACACCTCGCACTGTGAGGTAGGCCTTAGTTTGTGAGAGAAGCCTGTGTGTGAGGTAGGCCTTAGTCTGTGAGAGAAGACCTGTGTGTGAGGTAGGCCTTAGTCTGTGAGAGAAGCCTGTGTGTGAGGTAGGCCTTAGTCTGTGAGAGAAGCCTGTGTGTGAGGTAGGCCTTAGTCTGTGAGAGAAGCCTGTGTGTGAGGTAGGCCTTAGTCTGTGAGAGAAGACCTCACAGTGTGAGGTAGGCCTTAGTCTGTGAGAGAAGCCTGTGTGTGAGATAGGCCTTAGTCTGTGAGAGAAGCCTGTGTGTGAGGTAGACCTTAGTCTGTGAGGGTAGGCCTCACAGTGTGAGGTAGGCCTTAGTCTGTGAAGGAAGGCCTCACAGTGTGAGGTAGGCCTCAGTTTGTGAGAGAAGCCTGTGTGTGAGGTAGGCCTTATTCTGTGAGGGAAGGCCTCACAGTGTGAGGTAGGCCTTAGTCTGTGAGAGAAGCCTGTGTGTGAGGTAGGCCTTAGTCTGTGAGGGTAGGCCTCACAGTGCGAGGCAGGCCTTAGTCTGTGAAGGAAGGCCTCACAGTGTGAGGTAGGCCTTAGTCTGTGAGAGAAGACCTCACAGTGTGAGGGTAGGTCTTAGTCTGTGAGAGAAGACCTCACAATGTGAGGTAGGCCTTAGTCTG
>JARBWK010001060.1:0-21779 GCA_030556195.1 Anolis apletophallus | reverse complement strand
GGCCTTTTAAGCACTTGACTGACTTCACAGAGATGCCACGAAGTGGAGGCTTTAGATATTTGTTGGTTTTTTGTGGATACGTTTTTCTGGTTGGGTTGAAGCTTATGCTACACGGACAGAACGAGCGACGGAAGTCGTTAAGGCCCTTTTGAAAGACATTGTTCCTAGATTCGAGTGCCTTGCAAATAGGCTCAGACAACGGTCCATCTTATGTACACCACGTGGTACAGGGACTGAGCAAATTGTTAGGTATCACGTGGAAATTGCACTGCTCTTACAGGCCGCAATCATCTGCTAGAGCAGAAAGAATAAACAGGACGTTGAAAAATTGTTTGGCAAAGATTTGTCAAGAGACTAAGTTAAATTGGAGGCTTGCGCTGCCTCTGGCCCTCCAGAGGGTCAGGTGCACGCCTCACAAGAAGACAGGGCTTTCCCCTTTTGAAAGACTCTATGGAAAGCCCCCTTTGAACCTAAAGACCATTACTGGACTATCTTCAGACAGCCATGTGTTAGCCATCAACAGACCTTGCAGCAAGTACAGATGTTAGGGAAACAGCTAGAGAAATTGAGTCAATACACTGCAGATTTGCATCCGCCACTCCCTACCACCTCTCTTCACTTGTTTTCCATAGGTGAGGACGTCCTGGTGCGGGATTGGGCCACACAGCCGTTGGAGCCCCAAGGTAAATGGACAGAGCCAGGAGCTTGCTTTCTGGGATGGTGGTTTAGTATCCTAATGGGACAGAGTTACAGGAATGAACCACCTGAGAGAGTGAGACGCACCACACTTGGGTGCATGGCTCTGATATTGACATTGTACATAACCGGGACACATGGAGGGTGGGACCAAAATCTGTTTCATAAACTTGTTACCAATATGTCACATGAGCTTAGTCTGAACGACTGCTGGGTGTGCTCACATGGCCCTTCTAGTCATAGACAGGGGTGGCCAATTGTGATAAGTGCTGTGTTAACGTTGCAAGGTTGGAATGACATCAAGGGTAAGCCAGCACACATAGAAAGGAACACAGATGAGGCCCAGTTCATGCTCACGCACCGTTCCCCAGCCTTGGAGGCACCTCTGTGCTTTAGGTGGAGGAATGATGGGACAATATATGAAACAGGTAGTCAAAAGCATGGAATGTATGAGCTCTTCAATCGAATTGAGCTAAGGTCCTATCCCGCATGCAATCATACTATTACTATTCATGACAGATATTCATGGAGAGTGATGCACAAGCAAGAGCTATAGAGTAGCTGGCTTTCTGTGCCAGAAATAAAGCTAGCATGTATGCCGTAAATGCTGTGCCCTGATTGGTACGCCAAGTGTATGCAATGATTTGCCAAAGTACATCATGTGTCTTCAATGATAACAAAAGCCTTGATTGGCGAAAGCAGTGCATGGCGTGGGTTTGTTTACCTAAATGCTAATAGGTCAAGAACTACGCAAGTGCAGAAGGGTCTGCCCCCTCCTTTGCTGGCAAGGAAGAGGCAGCAGCAAATGTTGCTATTTGGGTACAGGCTGACCAGAGCCACTGATACTGTTCTATGGGAAATGAATTTCTTGCTGCGCAACAATGCTAAACGAATGAAAGCTGATAATGATGTGATGCTAATGAAAGTATTGTGTTTAATTGGATAATGAAATGTATGTGGATTCACTGGCCAATGGGGGGTCATAAAGAAGGGCGGGCCAAGATCTGCCACCATGAGGGGTATATAATGACTGCTCTTAGAATGTATGTTAGGATTTGCCCCGAGCAGCTTGTTCTGTGGGTGAACCCCACCAGCTGGTGTCCAAATTTTAATAAACTTGACTTCACTTTGAAAACAGTCAATTATCCGTTCTCTCATTCCTGTGCCCGCGCGTCCACGTCGCCTTTGGTAAGAAGGTAATTGCCAACCCGGAGTTCTGGGACTCCTAATTTGCTGCTACAAGACGAGTCTGTAACGCAGAGAACGCAATCCTCGTAAGTAGGGAGCTGGGGTGACCCAGGTGGGCTGAGAACAGGGGGCCCCCAACCACCGAACGACCGGCTGCCTGGCTCGCCCCAGACCACTACTTACAGACCCAGAAACCGCAATCATCAACTGCCAGTGAACCCAAACCAGAAGGAAGCCCGGCGGCGCAGGTCGGACCGCGCCTAGTGAATAATCCGGCACAGAGAAAAGTCCGGGGGTGCAGTCTGCCGACCGCATCTAGTGAGCAATCCGGCAATCGAAAGCGCGCAAGGAAAGTCGGGGGTGCCGGCAGACCGTGCATCTAGTGAGCAATCCGACGACAATCGAGTGAGGACGCGGGAAGTGGTCCCGGGGTCTGCAGGAATCGGCAAGTATAGAGCTCTAAACACTAACACGTAGGGAACATACACCCATTGGGAGGCGGGCAAGCACTGAAGTGTTTTGGCCGGTGGAAGATGGGTGGAGTGGGATCAAAAGAGAGAAAGGAGACCCCTCTGAAATGTGTGTTAGATAACTGGGATAGGTTCTGCTTGTTAGCAGTGGAGGGAAATCCGCAGGACTTGAAAGATTACAGGCTCAGAAACCTGTGCACAGAAGTGTGGCTGGCTGTCCCAGAGATTAGCTGGCCAGAGGTAGGAACCTGGGATTTGAGAACCTGCATGAAACTAGAATCTTATTGTTACGAGGTACATCCAACTGATCAATGGATTTACTCCGCAACATGGCTGAGATTGGTTTCGGAGGGGATCTGGTGGGCGGGCCCAAAGGGGCAAGCCAGAGAAGGATGTTTTGTTATCCAAAAGGCAGGGAAAAGCACTCTGGTTTGGCAAACAGAGCTGGAGGAATTGCTACCGTTAAGGAGAAGACCCAGGCAGAGAGAAAATGCCGCCGCAGGGGCGGGGGAGGCCAATGCGCCCCCGCTCGATGCGAGTTCAAACGTCCCAGTCCAAGCCCAAGATGCAGCCCCCACCCTTGGGACAGGCCCAGCCACCCAGATGGCATCCCCGCCTGTGACGCAAGCTGAGGTGGTCCCTTCTGTTCCAACTGCGACTTCCCCAATGAATTCCCTGAATGTGCCCCAACCCGAAGTAGGGAGCCTGCCAGTCGCGGACCCCCACGTGATGTTCCCATCAACCATGGCCACGTCACAAACCGTGATGGCTCCGCTGATGCTCCCGCAAGCCACAGCAGCGGCCTACCCTATAACCCATTCAGTGCAGAAGCCCGTCTGTGGCATATCAGGGCCCCCAGACAGCAGAAACACACTACCCCATAGAAGAAGCAAGAGAGATAGAAAGAAGAGCGAGATGGAACACCCCAGACGTTGAGGGGATGATAGTGTGTCCTCAAGATGACGGAGGGGAGGAAGAGTACCCTGCAGCCACAGGAGGGATGATAGTGCGTTCCCCCAAGGTCAGGAGAAGCCACTCTTTTGAGGCCGCGAGAGCGATAGTGCGCTCCCCGGAATCAGGCAGAAGGAACAGCCAGAGACAAGCAGTTTCACCAATGCGGACTAGGAGGATGCACGACTAAGTGCAGAAGAAAGGGGGGCCCTTGAGTTGCCGATCAGACGGGTGCCATTGCTGGATGTAATAGGGTAGTGCAAGCTTTTCAAATTGTCCCCTCAAATTGACACAGGATCCTACATGTTAGGATTGCATCATCAATTAGGCCAGGGTGTTGGCAAGAAGGCAGCATCTTTGGAAAGAGGCCCACCGAAAATACAGCCTGTACCATTTAGAACAGAAATGAGGGAAAGAACGCCTGAATGCAACCTTTCATCTCAAGACAGCCAAGATCTTTTTCCTTTGGAAAGACTCTTAAATGAACTGTAACAAGGGGACATGCAGAGTGCTAAAAAAGAAAGTAAAATGTTTTGTTCAAGAGAAAGGGAGATAAGGACATCTCATGCCAGGAAAGGAGATAACGCAGAACGGCCTGTGCAGAAAAATTGGCAAGCGGACTAAGTATTTGACCGTGCTTGAGTGCCAGAAAAAGGAAGAATTAAGCTGTTTTAATGACTGGAGTAAATAGGAAGTCACCCATTGATTTTTGTACAGTAAAATTGATTTAATGTAAATATATGATGCTTCGGCCGTACAGAGATTGTTTATTTGTGACAAGAAAAGAATCAGTAAGTTTAAAAGTCAAGAGAGAAGAGGAAGTCTGGAGATTGTGTGGGGAAGTAGATGAAGGAAGAGGAAGGTAAAGAGGAGGCAAAGTAATGCAGCAAAGATGAGGGCCGGTTGGAATTCTTGGAGACTGGCCAGCCCTCTGTGCCAGTACAAAAGAATACCAAGTGTTCAAAGTAAGGGAAGGTCAGGAAGAAGGAGATAAAATCCGTGAGAACGCCACGAGTGACAGGGGTCCAAGAACGTTTGAATAGATTGTTGCAAAAAGGGAACTCTGCACAAGGAAGACATGCGTCATTGGTTGCATACGCAGTATGAGCCAAGTCCTTGTCCTTTTACAATCCAGCCACAAGAGGGAGCAGGCAAAATTCATCTGTCTGGACGAAAGGGTGTAAAGGAAGCATGCCAAACTATGGAGCAAGTACCAATGTCTTCCCCCCAACATTTAGGCCTGCCAGATAGCCCAACATTTTAAACACAGTAGTTAAGCACATTTGTCCAAACAGTTACACACAGTAGCACGAGGCTTGCCTCTTTGTCAGTCCCACATCATGTCAAAAGCATACACTAGATACACAGAGACACCAATGGCTCACGAGGGAGAAATGTGACCACCCTCTCATCTCTCTTTCTCGAGATGTGCCCCTATGCCGAAATTCGGCAACTTATTGCCAAATTACAGAGAGCCACTGGAATATCAGACATGAACATGGTGGACCGGGGTTTATTCCAGCAGGCCAGGTCCAAAGACGTCCCATTGGAGGATTTAACCCTTTACGGATGGCAGCAGATTGGTGAAGGAGGGGTGAGAGACGCTGGCTAGGCAGTTGTGAGGTGGGAGGAAAGAATCCTGGAGACAGGTTCTCTTCGTCCGAGAACTTCTGCCGAATTGGCCGGGCTGTTGGCTCACACCCAAGCGCTGGTTCTGTCAAGGGAAAGGGGTTAATATCTGTACAGGGAGCGAGGTCTCCTGGCCTCAGCTGAAAAGAACAGGCCATTGGGCATGTTGGGTAAGATAGTTGCTCTCTTGGAAGCTATTTGGAAACCTAAAAGGTGCTGTTAGGCACTGTAGGGGCCTCAGGAGGAGATGATCGGGTCAGTCAGGGAAGTTGCAATGCAGAGACCACCACCCGTAATGTTAAAAGTCATAAACTCAGGCCCACAGGTAGAAAAATGCAATTACACGAAGAAGATGAGGAGATTGGGCCTTGAGGGAGAAAGGGGAGTGGCAGAGAGACATGAACGTGATGCCAGGCAGACCGTGTCTCATCCCTAAGGGTGAGACATGACATAGTCCAACATTTTCATGAAAACACCCATTTAGGTGAATCTGTAAAAAGCAGCCTTGTTGGGGGAGGAAAAGGTATAATAGAGGGTCTGGAATTCGGTATCAAGACGGCTCGCCGTTTGAAGCAAGCATCTGCTCGCACAGGAAAGGGTTAACAGGACATTGAAAAACAGTTTGGCAAAGATTTGTCAAGAGACAAGATTGAAATGGTGCACACTGCACCAGAAGACAGGGCTGTCCCCTTTTGAAGGACTGTATGGGAGACCCCCATTAAACATGAAGGACTATGAATGGAATGGCGTCAGACAGTCGTGTTTTAAGAAATCAGCAAATCTTAGAACAAGTTTAGCTGCTAGGAAAAACACCTTGAAGAATTGAACCAATACCCTGTAGAATTGCACCACCCTACCCTTCTTCATTGCTTTTTTCACCAGAAAACGTAATCGTGGAGGAGCCGTAAGCAGTCGAGATGGAGAGGGCCCGTGTCGTCCTGCTGGCCACGCCCCTGCCATGAAAGTCGGAGGGATAAAGCCGTGGATTAGTTGCATGAGAGTAAAAGAGAGTATCAGCTGTTCGAGAGAGCGGAGATCGATCCAGAGGATGGACAGGGACTTAAGATCAGTAAGCAAGGCCCTGGAAAAGGGTCAACAAGGCCACGAAGTTGATCCCTACGGGTGCAAGTGACCTGCGTGGTCAAGTATGACGCTGTGTGGCCCACCGAGAGACAGGAAAGCACAAAAGCATTATCATTGAGGGGAGGGGGCCAAGTACTGATGAGAAAGAGGGAAAGGAGATTACCCACGAGAGTACATGACACTTATCCTGAGACTTTGCACTGCTCAGACACAGGGGGGGAGGGGACCAGAATCTTTTCCATAAGCTAATCACACGTATGCCAGAGACAATATAGACAAGACTCATTAATAGAATTGATTTGGGGTCCTACCCCTTATATAATCACACCATCATAGTACATGATCATTATTTGACAAGCTGTAAATATAAGCAAAAGTCTTATGAATCCTCAATAGCTATGTTGATACTTATGATTTTCTGCTCTGTAATAATCATGTTTCGTTGTTTCCCACTGATGCTAAGATGTTTTACTGCAGCAGTGAGCCAGACAGCAAGAATGGCTGAAAGTATCAGAAAGAAGCAGACAAGAGATTGGCATTTGAATTGGGATGAGATCTAAGTCAAAAGTCATGATTTGCAAATGATTATTGTTCCCAAAAATCATTTACAAAGAAAAAGAGAGGAATAAAGCGGAATTGATGCTTTTAGCAGAAATAATGCTAGGAGAGAGTGCTGTTCAGTATAGGCTTCAGAATACTGGGGTGGCTTGCCAAGTAATAATGACGAGAATAAGTTATTATGATTAGTAGAAAGGCACAAGAACATCAAGTGCCTTTTTAGATAAGAGCGGCCCTGATAGGCCGAATGCTAGCAACGTGCTTTTGTTTATGGATAGATAATGCGCATGGCAAATGAAAGCTTTCCCTTGGCTGGTTTCCGGGAAGCGGCGTAGATTTGTTGCAACTGTTAGAACATGCTGCATCCAAAGTAGATAACATAGCCTGTGAAACAGAATTAATAACTGCGCAATGCCTTTTAGCAAATAGAAATGTTATGCCAAATAATGCTTTGTTTAATTGGACAATGAAATGGGTTCATGAGTGCCAGCCAATTGCAAGGTATGAAGATGGGAGGGATCAGGGGTCTGCAGCCATTGAATGTATAAAACCTGAATGCTGGGTCTTGTTCGGGGCTCTGCCATTGCAGTCTTATGCTAGGCAGACTCCGTCAGCTGATGTATCAATAAATTGGCTTCATTGCACCTGCAGTACGGTTGTTGCGTTCTCTCGTTCCTGTGCTCGCGCGTTTGCGCAACCTGTAAGTAAAAAGGTAACACCTGGGAGTTTTGGGACTCCAGATTTGCTGCTACAGCAGTACCACTGAGGGAAACAGATGCAAAGACAGTTGCAGATGCTTTGTTAACTATGTTTGCACGAGTGGGTTTCCCAAAAGCCATCATCACAGACTTAGGAACTGCTTTTATGTCACAGCTGATGAAGGAGATGTTTAAGACCTGTGGAATAAGACATCTCACTACGACTCCTTACCATCCACAAACAAATGGTTTAACCGAAAGGTTTAATGCAACATTAAACCATATGTTAAGAACCTACGTGCAGAAGAATCCTAACGATTGGGACAGAAAATTACAGCATTTCCTGTTCGTGTATCGTGAAGTGCCACAAGAAAGCACCAGAATAAGTTATTATGATTAGTAGAAAGGCACAAGAACATCAAGTCCTTTTGAACTGCTGTATGGACGAACACCTCGCGGTCCTATGGACATATTGAGAGAGGTGTGGACTGGACGAGAGAGTATTCAAGAGACAGACATTGCTAATTACATCGAAGGCTTACAGCAACATTTTCCACCATCCAAGACTGCGCAGCAGAGAGCTTGACATCGGCTCAGCTTCGTCAGAAAGAACGCAGTGATCTTCAATCAAGACCTAGGACATTTTCTGTGGGGGATAAAGTGCTTGTGCTAAAACAAAGATCTAAGCGAAAGCTAGAAGTGGCCTGGGAAGGTCCTTATACAATAATATCAAAAATGTCTGATGTAAATTATGTGGTATCAAAAGATTCAGGGGATGGAAGGTGCAGGAAACTGCATATGAACATGCTTAAGCCTTACTATTCGAAGGCAAATATAGTGATGCAGGTTTCACAAGAAACAAATGAGGAGGTTGTTTTGTCAGGATGGGGGAAGGTAAATTCAGAATGTACCCTTCCTAATGTGGAAGAGAGTAAAAATCTTACTACCTCTCAGAAGAAACAACTCCAGGATATTCTGGATCAATATAGGGATATATTTTCAAATGTGCCTGGGAGGACAAATCTAGCTTGTCACCGTATTAACACGGGTACAGCTAACCCTATATCATCATCCCCATATCGTGTGACAGGGAAACAGGCTAAACTCATCTCTAAAGAGATTCAAGAGATGTTAAATTTAGGTTTGATTGTACCATCTAGTAGTGGTCATCTCCAGTAATTCTAGTTCCCAAGCCTGACCACACAATAAGATTTTGTGTGGATTATAGGAAATTAAACCAGGTATCTGTATCTGATGAATACCCTATGCCTCGGATAGTTGAGTTAGTGGAGACCATAGGGGCAGCAAAGTACATTACTACTCTGGACCTTACAAAAGGATATTGGCAGGTAGCCATGAGTCCTGGGGATCAGGAGAAAACAGCTTTTGTAACTCAGGATGGGCTTTTTGAATTCCAAGTCCTCCCTTTTGGTTTGAAAAATGTGCCAGCAACTTTCCAGAGATTGATTGATAACATGTTGTCTGGGATGAAAAGCTTTGTGCAGGCTTATATTGACAACATAGCAATATTTAGTCAAACCTGGGATGCACACTTGGAACATATAGCGAAGGTGTTGCACCAAATCAGGAAAGCTGGGTTGACAGTTAAATCATCCAAATGTCAAATGGCCAGGTCACAAGTAAAATACTTGGGACATATTGTAGGGGGAGGAACGATATTGCCTGATGTAGATAAAGTACAATCCATTAAGGATTGGCCCCGACCTTGTTCTAAGAAACAGATACGAGCGTTTCTAGGGATTGTTGGATTTTATAGACGGTTTATTCCTGAGTTTAGTTCTCAGGTAGCTCCTTTAATGAAGTGTACAAAAAAGTCATCCCCATATAAAATCATTTGGACACCAGAGTGTCAAACAGCATATGAATGTCTGAAAAATGCATTGATTACAACTCCTGTGTTGAGAACCCCTAATTTTAACCGACCATTTGTATTAACTACAGATGCGTCAAATGTAGGTCTTGGTGCAGTTTTAAGTCAAGAAAATTCAGAGGGTGTGTTACAACCGGTTCTCTACATAAGCAAAAAGCTCTTAGAAAGGGAACAACATTTGTCTGTAATCGAAAAGGAGTGTTTGGCAATAGTCTGGGCCATCACAAAATTGAAACCCTATTTGTGGGGACGTAAATTTACCCTGTGTACGGACCATTCGCCTTTAAGGTGGCTGAATCAGGTCAAACGTACCAATAGCAAATTAATCCGGTGGAGTTTAACCCTCCAGGATTTTGATTTTGAGGTAAAGCATATTAAGGGTACTGCAGATGCTTTATCAAGATTGATGTAAAAACAACCGAGGTTTGTATTTGTGGAATTTAATATGTTTTTCCTTACACTTTTTTTCTTTTTTCCCCCCCTCTCCCACCCTCCCTCCTTGTACATACAGTTTATACATCAAACTACAGAGGTTACATTTGAAATATCAGTCTCAGTCTTAATTTTTCTACTCCACCTCTTAACACATTTTCTAAATAATTTCTAACTGGTTCCCACATCCTCTTTGTTATTATTATCTTTTCAGTTTTATCTATATTATTCCATTTACAATTTGTTATTTCCACATTTAACATATTAATTATATAGTTATACCAGTTGATCAATGTCCATTTTGTTTTATCCTTCCAACCCCTCACTAAAACTATCTGTGCACACGCTATTAATTTATCAATCAATTTTTTCTTTTGCATATTCTTCACTCCTATTATCCGTGCATGTAATACATTTCTATTAACTATTACAATATGTAAATCTAACATTCTATTGATTTCTCCTTCAATCATTTTCCAGTAATCTTGCACTCTATCACATTCCCATATCATATGATTGAACACCCCTCTTTGTTCACAGCCGTGCCAACACTTATCTTTCATCCCTGGTACAAAGCGTGAAAGTTGTGCAGGAGTTCTGTACCATTTTTGTAACATTTTCCTTCTGGTTTCCCTAATGCATTATACTTTTCTCTTGCTATATTACTTATTTCCCTCTGGATGTCTTCCCTCTCAATTTCCATGTCCAATCTCCATGTCTGGAAAATTTCCTCTATTATTTCTTCTTTTACTGTTATGATTTGTTCGTACAGATCTCCTGCCACTTTCTTCTCCCCTCTCAAACATTTCCTAATCACCTTCTCAAATGGACTATCCCGTTCTCTTATTTTTTCCCCTTCGTCTGAAAATTTCCTGTCTTATGGCCCAGCTTTGGATCCAGTTCCCTGACCCAATCCAGTTCTGAATTTCTTTTGTTCTACAGGGTTTCCATCCTCTGTGTACAGATCCTCCACTAACCTTTTCCCTCTACTTTCGATTAATCTCAGTGTTCTACCTATGCTTACATCATTATTATAATTCATTTGCCATATAGTTGCCACCTTGCTTTCGTTGCCTGGGTTTAACTTCTTTCTTTCTTTTTTCCACACTTTTACTGTTCCTTTAAAGGATCCTTAAATTCTGTTTCCTCTCTCCTCTTCCAACCGTAAATATTATTTCTTTTCCTTTAATATTATTTATTATCTTTTCCATATTTACCCATTTTTTCCCGTGTATTGTATTTCCAACAATCTTTGTATTTGAAATGCATCATGGTAAACTTCTAAACTTGGGATCCCCAGCCTCCCTCTTCCTCTTTGGCATTTAACCATTTGTCCCTTATTCTGGGTCTTTCCCTCCAACTGCCCATGTTTTTATCCTTCTATCCCATATCTTTAATGTCTTCCTCTCTACTGCATTTGGCAATGTTTGGAATAGATATAATACTTTTGGTATTACGAACATTTTCAATACCCTTATTCTATCCACTTTTGCTAACGTTTTCCCTTCCCACTTCTTAAGTTGTTTCTCTATTATTTTCCATTTTTGTTTATAATTCCCCTCAACTATACTATTTAGATTTTTATATATCCACACTCCTAAATATTTTATCTTCTTTAATCCTAATTTTAATCCCGATATTTTTCTAATCTCCAATTGTTCTTTTGGGGGTATTAAGACATAATATCTCTGACTTTTCAATGTTAACAAATAATCCTGATATGCTCCTAAATTCTTCCAATATTTTTATCATATCTTTTATCATAATTAATGGTTGGTTGGTAATAATCATTGCATCATCTGCAAAGAGGTTCAGCTTTATTTCTTCTTTTCTTCCTCCCTCCTTTTCTATTTTATACCCTGTCCACTTGGTGCTATTTCTGATACTTTCGGCTAGTATCTCTATTGCTATTACAAATAAAGTGGGGGATAATGGACACCCTTGTTTTGTGCCATTTAGAATAGGTATCTCTCCTGTCCTTCTGTTGTTCACTCTTACTCTTGCCTTACAATTACTATACAGTTGCTGCAATGTTTTACAAAAATTTTCCCCCATATTCAATTGTTGACATACATTTAACAGATATTTATGGTTAACCTTATCAAAAGCTTTATAGACATCCAATTTGAGTATTCCAATTTTTCCCTTATTCAAATTTGCCTGATTCATTGCAATTACCACATTTTTATTGGATCCCCGATTTTTCTTCCTTTACAAATCCATATTGATCTTCTTTAATTATTTTTGGCATTATCGTTTCCAATCTTTTTGCTAAAATTTTTGTGAATATTTTATAATCCTGGTTACATAGACTGATAGGTCTATATGACCCTGGTTGTGTTAGATCTCTTCCCTGTTTTGGTATGGTGATAATTTCTGAAACTTTCCATGTTTGTGGGACTTTTTGCTTAATGTATATTTCATTAAACAACTCTGTTAGATGTGGTACCAATTCTTCAATATATGCTTTATAATATTCCGCTGGGAATCCATCTGGCCCTGGAGACTTAGCCCCCTTTAACCCTTTAATTACGTTTAATATTTCCTCTTGTGTTATTGGTTGATTTAACAACTCTCTGTCTTCCTCTGCAATTTTTTCTCTGATATTTAAGTTCCCTTGTGCTACCCCCTCCTCCTTATGTTTTTCCTTACAGATACTGTAAATTGTATGGTTATTGTTTGGTAAATGGTTACTAGGGATAGAACTAGGGTTTAGATGGTAGAGTAGTTGTTAGGGTAGAGTAGTTGTTAGGATGGAGTTCCATTACTGCGAAAGAGGAATAAAGATCCTCTTCACTCCGCAATGATTTGGGGTGGGGAAGGAATGTGACGAACTGTCTGTTTTTTAGCCTGGGAGAAACTCAGTGAAGAAGCCCAGTTAAGTGCGGCGGCCATTTTGTGTTCTGTTTTAAAAGAACGGCCATTTCAGGTTAGCTATTTCCCTGAGAAGGCTGAGCTTGAAAGCAGCCTGGGGGGAGGGGCAGAGAAGCCTGCTGATTGGTTAGAAGCCTGTGGGCGGAGCTTAGGCCAAGCCCAAAGGAACAAGTGTGCGTTTTAAAAGAGAGAAAGTAGTGAGGAGAGTTGGTGAGACCTCTGACAGGGAAGGTCAGAGAGTGAGGTAGCTCCTGAGCAGGCTAGCAACATTTTGCTGGTTTTTGAGATCTCTGGCCGAGAATAGGCAGAGATAGGTAGTTATTAGGTAGCAGATAATACCTCAACAGTATTGTCTAGGGCTACAGTTTAGAGTGACATTTGTTTTAAGCATTGTGCCAAGATTTGTAACCATACGCTCCATTCACTGTTTATGTAACCATTAAGCAAAGTGCGTTTGATCTCTCACACGTTGTTCAAATAAACATCTGTTTTGTTTTCATCTTCAACCTTGCCTCCCGGTGCCCCTATTCTCCCTGGCTATTAATGGTGGCAGCGGGTTTTTAGTTAATAAAAAAGTAAACAGCTCCCTGACACTCTGCCCAGCCTATTGTGCCCTCACCACCACAGTCCTTGGTGCTCTGCCAAGGTGTGTAAAAGCAGCCATAGAACACCACACTCACCCCTTTATAATTGGTATACAGCGGTGGGATCAAAAAAATAAGAAAGATCTGCCCTGCCTAAGTCGTCTCTTTACACTCAGCCTTCTAGGCTTGGTTTCTGCGGTTTAAAAAGTATTTGAAATCAGATTCGATTTGTATGAAAGCTACTTTTGATGTTTACCACACCTCGAGCGCCAACCAGGAAGTGGACTTTGTTTACCGACCCTGTAGGCCGGCATTTTCTTAATTATTGTAATCAAACACCTTCTCCCTTTCTTCTCCTGGCTCCCCCTAGGCCTTCCCTCCCTCCCCTTCCTTCCCCTGCCTTTCGCAGGAGCCGTGGGATCGGGGTTTATTTATTTATTTATTTTATTTCAGGATTTTATCCCGCTCTTCTCAACCCCCGAGGGGGGACTCAGAGCGGCTTACAGTACGGCACAATTCAATGCCCACATAGTAACAATATAACAACAATTAAAATACATTAAAATGCATTAAAATACAATTACATTAGCCCCATACACATTCACTCCAGATTAAAACAGTGTTCAGTCCATAAAAGCATTGGCCCTATTCGTCCACTTTCCATTAAAATCCTATCTAAAATGCTGCCTTGTGCTGGTGTGTAAACGCCTGGTCCCACAGCCAGGATTTTACTTTTTTCCGGAATGGCAGGAGGGATGAGGTGGATCGTACATCAATAGGGAGCGCATTCCACAGGCAGGGAGCCACCACCGAGAAGGCCCTATCCCTCGTCCCCACCAGCCGCATTTGAGAAGTAGGCGGGAGCGAGAGCAGGGCCTCCCCGGATGATCTTAGATTACGAGGTGGGACGTAGCGGCTGATGTGTTCGGACAAGTAAGCTGGGCCAGAACCGTATAGAGCTTTAAAGGTCAAAACCAGGGTTTCTGCACCTCCTACCTTCCCAGGCACCCTCCGCTTCGAGGGATTATTCAACGATGCGCCCGGGAAGCCTCCTCCCCCCTTCTGTCACGAAGGAGAGAAAGGTGCTTCCAAACTGGATCTTTATCCCAGTTTGGAAGCACTTTTCCCTCCTGCGTGAGAGAAATGGGGAGGAAGCCTGTCCCCCCCCTTCTGTCACGAAGGAGAGAAAGGTGCTTCCAAACTGGATCTTTATCCCAGTTTGGGCGCTTTCCCTCCTGCGTGAGACGAAATGGGGAGGAAGCCTGCCCCCCGTCACGAAGGAGAGAAGGGTGCTTCCAAACTGGATCTTTATCCCAGGTTGGAGCGCTTTTCCCTCCTGCGTGAGAGAAATGGGGAGGAAGCCTGTCGTCCCACCCCCTTCTGTCACGCAGGAGAGAAAGGTGCTTCCAAACTGGATCTTTATCCCAGTTTGGAAGCGCCTTTCCCTCCTGCGTGAGAGAAATGGGGAGGAAGCCTGTCATCCCCCCCTTCTGTCACGAAGGAGAGAAAGGTGCTTCCAAACTGGATCTTTATCCCAGTTTGGAAGCGCTATACCCTCCTACGTGAGAGAAATGGGGAGGAAGCCTGTGTCCCCCTTCTGTCATGAAGGAGAGAAGGTGCTTCCAAACTGGATCTTTATCCCAGTTTGGGCGCGCTTTCCTCCTGCGTGAGAGAAATGGGGGAGGAAGCCTCCCCCTTCTCTCACGAAGGAGAGAAAGGTGCTTCCAAACTGGGGCTTCTGGGAATTGAAGTCCTTTTGCACTCTTCAGGAGATCTTTCTGCTTCTGCCACAGCTTGTACTCAGGAGTGGGGGTTGTCTTCTCTATACAAATATTGATCTTCTCCTCCTCCTTTCCGCTTTCCTTGCAAAACTGAGAAAAGTTACCATTTTTGGACTCTTGCTTGGTGGTGGTTTCTGGGAGTTGAAGTCCAAAAAGGCTATGGAAGCACCCAGCGCGGCAGCGCCACACTTGGCTGCCTCTCTCCCCACCACGATTCACAAGTGCCTTATTCAAGTGTGGTGTATTCCAGTTTTGGCCTACAACTCCCAGAAATCCCAGCCAGTTTAGCAGCTGTTGGGATTTCTGGGAGTTATAGGCCAAAACCATCTGGAATGCGCATGCGCTGGAATATGAACTAATAACGAATTTCGTTAGTAATTACATTACATTTTAGAAATTTTTGGAATTTTTTTTGTAAGTCTTTCTATTACTAATCAAAAAAATCCCCCCCCCCCCTTTGATTTTAGAACCACAATTTTTTTTTGATCAACCAACCCTTCAGCCTTCCTTATGGTCCAGATCTCACATCCATAGATTACTATGGGGATACAATTGCTTTAACTATGCAGATCTTCATTGCCAGTGTGATGTCTCTACTCTTAATTAAAATTTATCAAAATTGGTCATTGCTCTCCTCCCAAGAAGTTAAAGCAGAGTTGATGCTTTTAGCAGAAGTACTGTCAGAAGAGAGTGATGCACAGCAAAAGTTATAGTTTAATTGGCATTAGAATAGCAGGGCAGCACGCCAGAAGCCATGACGAGAATCATCTACCCTGATTGGTACCCAGGCACAAGCAGTAATTGGCCAGTAGAACACCATGTGCCTGTTTAGATAAAAGCGGCCCTGATTGGCCCTAGTCTACCATGCTGCGTTGTTTACATTGTTTCTGAATAGCTAGGAACTGCGCATGGGCAAATAAAGCTGTTCCTCCTGGCACCAAGGGACAAGCCATAGAAAGTAACAATTTGAGTACACACTGTATTTAGAGATAGATAGCATAGCCTGAGAATCAGAAATTAACACTACGCCACAGATTTTAATGAATAGAAGTGTGATGCTACTGAATGCTAAGTCTAATTGGATAATAAAATGAGTTCATGAGTGCCAGCCAATTGTGGGACATGAAGAAGGGCGGGACCTAGGGTTTGCCACCATTGCCTGTATAAATACCAAGTGCTGGTCTTTGTTCGGGGCTCTGCCATATTGCAGCCTTTATGCAAGGCAGACTCCGTCAGCTGATGTTAATAAAGTTGGCTTCATTGACCCGCAGTATCAATTGTTGCGTCATTCGTACCTGCACTCGCATGAAGGTCGCCGCCTGAGAGTCAGAGGTATTGCCTGGGAGTTCTGGGACTCCTGATTTTGCCGCTACAAAGTAATCTTTACTCCTAGAAATACAAAGTCTGTCACTGCCGCCATGTTTTCCCCATTTGCTAGTTATCAATCAGTCTGGTTGCCATAATCTTAGTTTTTTATGTTTAACTGCAACCCAGCTTTTGCACTTTCTTCTTTGGTTAGAAGGTTCCTCAGCTCCTCCACGCTTTCAGCCATCAAAGTGGTATCATCTGCATATCTAAGGTTGTTAATGTTTTGTCCAGCAATTTTAACTCCAGCTTTGGATTTGTCAAGCCTTGCTTTAATTTAATTTAATTAATTATCATGAAATTGGTTTTATGACAAAAGCAGAAGATTCAAAATAATGGAAGAAACAGAAAGAACGTGTTTTTAAAAGATGGGGTAGGTGAGGCCCATAGGATATGTTTGTGATCCTCAGAATGCAGAGCTCAAGAGAACTGGAAAAATGTAAACTTTTGTCCCAAAATGTCACCAAAAGCTCATATTTTTCTTTGTTTTGCTCTCCAGCGCTTTTGGGCTGAAGAGTGGCCTTTTTGTTCAACAGAAAATGACCCAAAATTTGTCCTTCAGATCACTTCCTGTTTGAAAAAGGGATTCTTGGGTTAAAATGGGCAGAAAAAAAAATTAAAACATGGCAATGATGTCCCCACCCCCTTTCACAGAGATAAACCAGAACACATTTGGGCAAGCAATCTCACAAGCTAAGAGAGAGGCTGCAGCGGTTTGCCTTTGCATGACCCTAATGGGAAGGGCAAAATTCCACACTTTCTTTTCTCTCCTCCATGGTGAATTAATTGAGTACAAACTACTTTTGCTCTTTGAACTCTATCGTAAACTGAGGACAAATGAGAAAAATGGGAAGAGGAGAGAGAAACTGGTGCATTTTCAAAGCAACTGAGAAAATGGTGGTGACAGAGGACTAACTGGGACTTCCCTTTACAATCAGGACAGTTGAAGGGTATTATGCCTTTGAGGCAATGACAAGAGGCTTTGGGGAAAAATAGTTGAAATGAGAATAATTGGTCCTTCGAGGTGTCCCACCTCTTCTCCCTTCAGGGCCTAAAATGGGCTTTAAAAGGATGAACATTGCAAGCTAAGGGCCCTGAAGGTAGAGAAAAGCAGTCCCACATACAGGGAGACCTGGAATATCTTTAAGAATGAGTGCTAGACTCAAAATAGTGAACCAAACAAGATTTATTGAAAAACAACCAGTAAAAATGCTGGTGGCCCAAAATGCTTAGTTGGTTGCAAAAGAAGTCCTTGAAACAGGAAGCTATCACTTGCCTCTGTGTGTGCAGAGTGATGGTGTCTTTCTTTGATCCCAGGTTTCCTGTTGCCCTCTGGCTTTGTAGGCCCACAGAGTCCTGTAAAAGCCCCAAAATCCGCAGTTTATATTGAGGACAGGTCCGCCTTTGTACTGCAGGCGTCAGTTGAGAGCAAAGATTAGGCTTAGTAGGTGAACTAAGATGCTTGGTCACAGCAATGGCTTCGATTCCACCTTGCTACGTCCGTGTGTTCTCTGGAATGAGGCCAGAGAGGAAGTCCTGCCTCTCAGGTAAATTCCGGAAAAAGGAGGAGTTAAGGGCGGTGACGCCAGGTTTGGAGCCAAGACACAGCTCCACCCCTAAGTGCCCACATGACAGAACAATGAAACAAAGGCCGTGCAGGTAAAGGGCAGCCAAATACAAAATACAGATCTAAAACCAGCCCCGTGGGGACGCCACACCACTCTTAGTGTGGATGAGCTTGGCAGCATGATTGCTATTTGGGGGACTGAAAAGCTGCCACTATATAACACAGTAGAACATGACTTACCTGTCTTGTCTGCCAGTTTCTCTAGACCCGGATCAGCCCTTGGCCCCAAAGCAATGGTGTGAATTATCGACCCACTTGCTTCAATATCATCAAAACAAGCAGATATTGTGTTATCTTCTCCATCTGACAAAAGCACAATTTCACAGCCTTCTGTACTTGCTTATTTTTGCTTAAACACCTGGAAAAAGGCAACATTTTAAATTTTGGCAGCCAAACTACAAGAAAAAATGTTGTCTCCATAGGCAGCTGTTGGGAACTCAAATTAGAAAGGTTCTCTAGAAAGCTCTAACCACATATTCTTTTGGAAACAATTTAGATGCTGATAGATAGATACATAGCTAGATAGGATAGGATAGGAACGAAGGAAGGAAATAGATAGGTAGGCGATAGAGACGTTGCTGTGCTCTTTTCTGTCAATCTTCACAGATTTGTTTGGGCACTTTATATTATTTATTTATTTATTTATTTATTTATTATTCGGTCTTGTATGCCGCCACTCGGAGCAGCTCACAGTAATGTAAAATAACATAAAACAAGAATAAAACATCAATTAAAACTAAATCAAAGTGTCGGATTTCAGCAATCAAATGCCAGCCGAAATAGATAGGTTTTGCATGAAATGAGGTTGATGGTAAATAGTAGGGGATCTGTTTATACCCTATTCTCCTTAAGTGTATTTGCTCAGTGGCTACTTAGATGACAGTTCAGTCCCATATGATTTTATTTATTTTGCACTGAAATCTTTTTAAATTAATCTGGCTTGAAAACTCATGGTTAGTTCAACCTACTTAAAACAAACATTCACATTAAAGCAACTTCAGTTTGTTGATACCCAGCTCATGTTACCTACTGGTGCTTCTTAACCATGAGCCCTGGAACATGGGGGGAGAGAGGCTGAGAGGACCCTATTTTCAATAATCAGAGAGAGATCACCAAGACTCTTATCTTGAAACATTGTCCACGCCACCAATGATCCCACTACTTCTTCACTGCCAGCAGGCAGTCTTTCTCAAAGGCTGATGCCATATTTTTATGAGGTTACATCAGGTGCTGATTCATATGGCCAGAATTTTGGCATCAATAGCAAGCCTTTGGAAGAGGATTACTTGCTGGTTGTGGGATAGCAGCAGTGGCTGCAAGCCCAGTATGATCTTGGACTGCTCAGCCATGTGAATGGTCAAAGGGATCCTGGGGTTGTGTAGGAGGTCTTTAAACCAGAGTTTTCTAGTGAGTGTAGACACGGCCTACAATTAAAACAGAACAAACTGGCAAAAACTGTTTGAACTCATAAAAGTCATTAGGAATATTTTCTGTCCATTTCTGTGTCCAATTAAGTAACTGGTTTTGGACTCAAAAGTTCTGCATAGCCATTTTGGGTCTACCACTCATTCTTAAAGATATTCTGAGCCTCCCTGCATGTGGGTCGGCTTGTCCTCTACCTTTGGGGTCATAGCTTGCTACGTCCATCCTTTTAAAGACTATTTTTGACCCCGAAGGCAGAAGAAGTACCTCGTTCTTGAAACACTGCTCTAAACCAAACAATCTAGTATAAAATTCAAACATAACCTGGGGCTCAAGAATCCAACCTACCTGACTAAAGATCTGACACCACTTAACATTTCATCCCTGCTCCCCATTACACCAAACTGAGTCTAACAATCTCCACAGGCCACGTTTCCATCGTCACTAGATCTATCGCTGGTGCCACTTTTGTCACAGATTATTTCAATAACTTTGGTGAATACAGAAAAGAAATGTGTAAAGGTAAAATACTTGGAGGAGGAAATGGTTGATTCCAATTGCTACTCTGCTGTTGTGCTGCATGTGACCTCCCTCTCTAAGGCTGAGGCTCAGAGCCTCTGTGGGTTGCATTCAATCCAGCCCCCAAGCCACATGTTGTGCATAACTGCCGTTCAACAACATACTAAAAGAGAGAGAAACACTACTGCTGCAAACACACAGGGATATTCTAGGTCAGGGGTGCTCAGGATGGTGATCGGGATCACCCGGGTGATCTTTGGGCCTCATCTGGGTGATCTTCAGGTGCCTGACCAGGTCAATTGCTGCTGGTCCTCTTCACGCTTCAAACAAGTCCTCCGTCATTGCTCCTCCACGCTGCCTGCTCACGCGCCGCCTCCAAGAGCTGATGAGTCCAAGAGGCAGAATGGGCGCTTCGGCAGCCCCCTCTTTTGCATTCCTCCTCCTCCCTCCGTCCTTCTCCAGCCACTCAGAGCCGTCGGAGACCAAAGGGGGTGGCCGTGGATGATGTGATGCATGGCTGGCCCCGCGCTCATGCGCAGAAGCGCCCATTCTGCCTCTTGGACTTCGTGAGCTCTTGGAGGTGGCGCACATGCTGGCGGCGTGGAAATAGGAGCAATGACGGAGGAGAAGAAGAAGGATGCTTTGGGGTCATTTCCTTACCGCATCTCAAAGGTCGGTCTTTTTACTTTGGGGTGGGTGCTTGATTGTTCTGTGGCATGTCTCTTTGTTTCCTTTTTATTTTTAAAAATGGCCTTTTAGTTCCAAAGCCTCTCTGCTTGCTTTTTTCCTTGAGAAATATATGTTGGGGAATATGGAAATGTGGGAGAAATGGGGTGGTTGGATGTATTTTTTCATGCTCCTTTGTTTACCTTGCTGAGTATTAAATGGCCTTGCAGTTCAAAAGCCTCTTCTTACTTTCTGGCTGATAATATGTGTGGTAATATGGCAGTGTGGGAGAAATGGGGTGGTTGGATGTATTTATGCATGCCCCTTTGTTTACCTTGCTGAGTATTAAATGGCCTTGCAGTTCAAAAGCCTCTCTTCTTACTTTCTGGCTGATAATATGTGTGGTAATATGGCAGTGTGGGAGAAATGGGGTGGTTGGATGTATTTATGCATGCCCCTTTGTTTACCTTGCTGAGTATTAAATGGCCTTGCAGTTCAAAAGCCTCTCCTCTTACTTTCTGGCTGATAATATGTGTGGTAATATGGCAGTGTGGGAGAAATGGGGTGGTTGGATGTATTTATGCATGCCCCTTTGTTTACCTTGCTGAGTATTAAATGGCCTTGCAGTTCAAAAGCCTCTCTTCTTACTTTCTGGCTGATAATATGTGTGGTAATATGGCAGTGTGGGAGAAATGGGGTGGTTGGATGTATTTTTATGCTCTGTTTTATATTGTTGTTATTAAATTGAAATGTTGATGTTTTATAACTTCATTTTATGTAAACTGCCCCGAGCCTGCTGGAAGGAGCGGTACATAAAAATGAATAATAAATATAAATAAATAAATAAGAAAATAGTTATACGTTTTACATTTCTGGGTAGGTGATCTTTGGGATTGGTTTTTTAATCAGTAGCTCCCATGCTGAAAAAGTGTGAGCACCCCCGTTCTAGGTCTCTTTCCGTCAACCTTCATCGATTAGGATGCAGTTGCCAGGCTTTAAAATTCCCTTGAGTGCTCTCCCTTGGGTTCACCTATTTGGTAGAAGTGAAATGTATGTGGAGCTTGCAAAAATTCCTTTGCAGTAAAGTGGGATGTACCCAATGCTTTGAAAAAAAGTCCACCTTCACCTGAAATCCTGTAGTCACTCCATCACATATGTTAGCATCTCCAGTGGCTGTGGTAGGAAGATAGCTTGTAAGACTTTCGCGCACACTGTCATCGACAACCTGTTGCAACCTGGCCTCGATACTTGATTTGGTATTGAATGTTACAATTCCAACCCAGGATCCTTTTCAATAACCTGAAGAAGAAATAGTTTTGCAGCTTGGTTCATCCGACCAAGACGA